>JAAWWB010001486.1:0-74450 GCA_018804465.1 Populus tomentosa
CCCCGTGGAATTGGGATCCCGTGATGACATCTGGGTCGGCAGGGACTCAGTTTTCATTATTCATTTCTGATTTGGGGTAGTCCATGGGCGCTGAAGATTTGAGCGCCCCCGTGGAGCTTGGATCCAGTGATGATTTCTGTGTAGGTAGGGACTGGGTTTTCATCAATCATTTCTGATTTCTGAGGTAGTCTAGGGGCGCTGAAGTTTTATGGGCCAGCCGCGGATCTAGCATCCCGGGATGATTTCAGGGTCGGCATCGACTCAGTTTTCGTCACTGATTTATTATTATCTGGGAGTCAATGGGTGCTGAAGATTTGAGCACCCCATGGAACTGGGATTTGGTGACGATTTCGGGTTCGCCAGGGACTCATTTTTCGACAATCATTTCTGATTCTGAGGTAGTCAATTGGCGCTGAAGATTTAAGGGCCAGCCGTGGAACTCGGATCCAAGGATGATTTCAGGGTCAGCATGGACTCAGTTTTCGTCACAGATTTCTAATTCTGAGGTAGTCTATGGGCACTGAAGATTTGAGCGCCCTCTTGGAATTGGGATCCCGTGATGACATCTGGGTCGGCAGGGACTCAGTTTTCATCATTCATTTCTGATTTTGGGGTAGTCCATGGGCACTGAAGATTTGATCGCCCCCGTGGAATTGGGATCCATTGATGATTTTGGGGTTTCCAGGTACTCATTTTTCATCAATCATTTCTGATTCTGACGTAGTCTATGGGCGCCGAGGATTTAAGGGCCAGCCGTGGAACTCGGATCCAGGGATGATTTCAGGGTCGGCATGGACTCAGTTTTCGTCACTGATTTATGATTCTGAGGTAGTCTAAGGGCGCTGCAGATTTGAGCGCCCCCGTGGAGCTGGGATCCTGTGACGACATCTGGGTCGGTAGGGACTCAGTTTTCGTCACTGATTTCTGATTCTGAGGTAGTCTAAGGACGCTGAAGATTTGAGCGCCCCCGTGGAGCCGGGATCCCGTCACGACATCTAGGTCGGTAGGGACTCAGTTTTCATCACTGATTTATGATTATGTGGTAGTCTATAGGCGCTGAAGATTTAAGGGCCAGCCGTGGAACTCGGATCCAGGGATGATTTCAGGGTCGGCATGGACTCAGTTTTCATCACTGATTTCTGATTCTGAGGCAGTCTATGGGCGCTGAAGATTTGAGAGCCCAGTGGAACTAGGATCTCGTGACCACATTTGGGTCGGCAGGGACTCAGTGTTTGTCACTGATTTATGATTATGTGGTAGTCTAGAGGCGCTGAAGATTTAAGGGCCAGCCGTGGAACTCGGATCCACGGATGATTTCAGGGTCGGCATGGACTCAGTTTTCGTCATTGATTTTTGATTTTGAGGTAGTCTAAGGGCGCTGAAGATTTGAGCGCCCCCATGGAGCTGGGATCCCGTGACGACATCTGGGTCGGCAGGGACTCAGTTTTCGTCACTGATTTCTGATTCTGAGGTAGTCTAAGGCCGCTGAAGATTTGAGCGCCCCCGTGGAGCTCGTATCCCGTGACGACATCTGGGTCGGTAGGGACTCAGTTTTCATCATTCATTTCTGATTTTGGGGTAGTCCATGGGCGCTGAAGATTTCATCGCCCCCGTGGAATTGGGATCCATTGATGATTTTGGGGTTTCCAGGTACTCAGTTTTCATCAATCATTTCTGATTCTGACGTAGTCTATGGGCGCTGAAGATTTAAGGACCAGCCGTGGAACTCGGATCCAGGGATGATTTCAGGGTCGGCATGGACTCAGTTTTCGTCACTGATTTCTGATTCTGAGGCAGTCTATGGGCGCTGAAGATTTGAGAGCCCCAGTGGAACTGGGATCCCGTGACCACATCTGGGTTGGCAGGGACACAGTGTTATTCACTGATTTATGATTATGTGGCAGTCTAGAGGCGCTGAAGATTTAAGGGCCAGCCGTGGAACTCGGATCCAGGGATGATTTCAGGGTCGGCATGGACTCAGTTTTCTTCATTGATTTCTGATTCTGAGGTAGTCTAAGGGCGTTGAAGATTTGAGCGCCCCCGTGGAGCTGGGATCCCGTGACGACATCTGGGTCGGTAGGGACTAATTTTTCCTCACTGATTTCTGATTCTGAGGTAGTCTAAGGGCGCTGAAGATTGGAGCGCCCCCGTGGAGCTGGGATCCCATGACGACATCTGGGTCGGTAGGGACTCAGTTTTCATCATTCATTTCTGATAGTGGGGTAGTCCATGGGCGTTGAAGATTTAAGTGCCAGCCGTGGAACTCGTATCCAGGGATGATTTCAGGGTCAGCATGGACTCAGTTTTCGTCATTGATTTCTGATTTGAGGTAGTCTGTGGGCATAGGAGATTTGAGCGCCCTCATTCAATTGGGATCCATTGATGATTTTGGGGTTGCTAGGTACTCAGTTTTCATCAATCATTTCTGATTCTGACGTAGTCTATGGGCGCTGAAGATTTAAGGGCCAGCCGTGGAACTCGGATCCAGGGATGATTTCAGGGTCGGCATGGACTCAGTTTTCATCACTAATTTCTGATTCTGAGGTACTCTAAGGACGCTGAAGATGTGAGCGCCCCCGTGGAGCTGGGATCCCGTGACGACATCTGGGTCGGGAGGGACTCAATTTTCATCATTCATTTCTGATTTTGGGGTAGTCCATGGGCGTTGAAGATTTCATCGCCCCCGTGGAATTGGGATCCATTGATGATTTTGGGGTTTCCAGGTACTCAGTTTTCATCAATCATTTCTGATTCTGACGTAGTCTATGGGCGCCGAGGATTTATGGGCCAGCCGTGGAACTCGGATCCAGGGATGATTTCAGGGTCGGCATGGACTCAGTTTTCGTCACAGATTTATGATTATGTGGTAGTTTATAGGCGCTGAAGATTTGATCGCCCCCGTGGAATTGGGATCCCGTGATGACATCTGGGTCGGCAGGGACTCAGTTTTCATCATTCATTTCTGATTTTGGGGTAGTCCATGGGCACTGAAGATTTGCTCACCCCCGTGGAATTGGGATCCATTGATGATTTTGGGGTTTCCAGGTACTCAGTTTTCATCAATCATTTCTGATTCTGACGTAGTCTATGGGCGCTGAAGATTTAAGGGCCAGCCGTGGAACTCGTATCCAGGGATGATTTCAGGGTCGGCATGGACTCAGTTTTCGTCACTGATTTCTGATTTGAGGTAGTCTGTAGGCGTAGGAGATTTGAGCGCCCTCATGGAATTGGGATCCATTGATGATTTTGGGGTTGCTAGGTACTCAGTTTTCATCAATCATTTCTGATTCTGACGTAGTCTATGGGCGCTGAAGATTTAAGGGCCAGCCGTGGAACTCGCATCCAAGGATGGTTTCATGGTCGGCATGGACTCAGTTTTCGTCACTGATTTATGATTATCTGGGAGTCTATGGGTGCTGACGATTTGAGCGCCCCCATGGAACTGGGATTTGGTGATGATTACGGGTTCGCCAGGGACTCATTTTTCGGCAATCATTTCTGATTCTGAGGTAGTCAATTGGCGCTGAAGATTTAAGGGCCAGCCGTGGAACTCGTATCCAGGGATGATTTCAGGGTCGGCATGGACTCAGTTTTCGTCACTGATTTCTGATTTGAGGTAGTCTGTAGGCGTAGGAGATTTGAGCGCCCTCATGGAATTGGGATCCATTGATGATTTTGGGGTTGCTAGGTACTCAGTTTTCATCAATCATTTCTGATTCTGACGTAGTCTATGGGCGCTGAAGATTTAAGGGCCAGCCGTGGAACTCGCATCCAGGGATGGTATCATGGTCGGCATGGACTCAGTTTTCGTCACTGATTTATGATTATCTGGGAGTCTATAGGTGCTGACGATTTGAGCGCCCCCATGGAACTGGGATTTGGTGATGATTTCGGGTTCGCCAGGGACTCATTTTTCGGCAATCATTTCTGATTCTGAGGTAGTCAATTGGCGCTGAAGATTTAAGGGCCAGCCGTGGAACTTGTATCCGGGGATGATTTCATGGTCGGTATGGACTCAGTTTTCGTCACTGATTTCTGATTCTGAGGTTGTCTATGGGCGCTGAAGATTTGAGGGCCCCCGTGGAACTGGGATCACGTGACGACATTTAGGTCGGTAGGAACTCAGTTTTCATCACTGATTTATGATTATGTGGTAGTCTATGGGCGCTAAAGATTTGAGCCCCCCGTGGAACTGGGATCGGGTGATGATTTCAGGATTGCTAGGGACTCATTTTTCATCAATAATTTCTGATTCTGAGGTAGTCTATTGGCTCTGAAGATTTGATCGCCCCCGTGGAAATGGGATCCCGAGATGACATCTGGGTCGGCAAGGACTCAGTTTTCATCATTCATTTCTAATTCTGAGGTAGTCTATGGGGCTGAAGATTTGAGCGCCCCCATGGAACTGGGATTTGGTGATGATTTCTGGTTCGCCAGGGACTCATTTTTCGGCAATCATTTCTCATTCTAAGGTAGTTAATTAGCGCTGAAGATTTAAGGGCCAGCCGTGGAACTCGTATCCAGGGATGATTTCAGGGTCGGCATGGACTAAGTTTTCGTCACTGATTTCTGATTCTGAGGTAGTCTAAGGGCGCTGAAGATTTGAGCGCCCCCGTGGAATTGGGATCCCGTGACGACATCTGGGTCGGCTGGGACTCAGTTTTCATCACTGATTTATGATTATGTGGTAGTCTATAGGCGCTGAAGATTTAAGTGCCAGCCGTGGAAGTCGGATCCAGGGATGATTTCAGGGTCGGCATGGACTCAGTTTTCGTCACTGATTTCTGATTTGAGGTAGTCTGTGGGCGTAGGAGATTCGAGCGCCCCCATGGAACTGGGATGTGGTGATGATTTCGGGTTCGCTAGGGACTCATTTTTCGGCAATCATTTCTGATTCTAATGTAGTCTATGGGCGCTGAAGATTTAAGGGCCAACCGTGGAACTCGCATCCAGGGATGATTTCATGGTCGGTATGGACTCAGTTTTCATCACTGATTTCTGATTCTGAGGTTGTCTATGGGCGCTGAAGATTTGAGGGCCCCCGTGGAACTGGGATCACGTGACGACATTTAGGTCGGCAGGAACTCAGTTTTCATCACTGATTTATGATTATGTGGTAGTCTATGGGCGCTAAAGATTTGAGCCCCCCGTGGAACTGGGATCGGGTGATGATTTCAGGATTGCTAGGGACTCATTTTTCATCAATAATTTCTGATTCTGAGGTAGTCTATTGGCTCTGAAGATTTGATCGCCCCCGTGGAAATGGGATCCCGAGATGACATCTGGGTCGGCAAGGACTCAGTTTTCATCATTCATTTCTAATTCTGAGGTAGTCTATGGGGCTGAAGATTTGAGCGCCCCCATGGAACTGGGATTTGGTGATGATTTCTGGTTCGCCAGGGACTCATTTTTCGGCAATCATTTCTCATTCTAAGGTAGTTAATTAGCGCTGAAGATTTAAGGGCCAGCCGTGGAACTCGTATCCAGGGATGATTTCAGGGTCGGCATGGACTAAGTTTTCGTCACTGATTTCTGATTCTGAGGTAGTCTAAGGGCGCTGAAGATTTGAGCGCCCCCGTGGAATTGGGATCCCGTGACGACATCTGGGTCGGCTGGGACTCAGTTTTCATCACTGATTTATGATTATGTGGTAGTCTATAGGCGCTGAAGATTTAAGTGCCAGCCGTGGAAGTCGGATCCAGGGATGATTTCAGGGTCGGCATGGACTCAGTTTTCGTCACTGATTTCTGATTTGAGGTAGTCTGTGGGCGTAGGAGATTCGAGCGCCCTCATGGAATTGGGATCTATTGATGATTTTGGGGTTGCTAGGTACTCAGTTTTCATCAATCATTTCTGATTCTAATGTAGTCTATGGGCGCTGAAGATTTAAGGGCCAACCGTGGAACTCGCATCCAGGGATGATTTCATGGTCGGTATGGACTCAGTTTTCATCACTGATTTCTGATTCTGAGGTTGTCTATGGGCGCTGAAGATTTGAGGGCCCCCGTGGAACTGGGATCACGTGACGACATTTAGGTCGGCAGGAACTCAGTTTTCATCACTGATTTATGATTATGTGGTAGTCTATGGGCGCTAAAGATTTGAGCCCCCCGTGGAACTGGGATCGGGTGATGATTTCAGGATTGCTAGGGACTCATTTTTCATCAATAATTTCTGATTCTGAGGTAGTCTATTGGCTCTGAAGATTTGATCGCCCCCGTGGAAATGGGATCCCGAGATGACATCTGGGTCGGCAAGGACTCAGTTTTCATCATTCATTTCTAATTCTGAGGTAGTCTATGGGGCTGAAGATTTGAGCGCCCCCATGGAACTGGGATTTGGTGATGATTTCTGGTTCGCCAGGGACTCATTTTTCGGCAATCATTTCTCATTCTAAGGTAGTTAATTAGCGCTGAAGATTTAAGGGCCAGCCGTGGAACTCGTATCCAGGGATGATTTCAGGGTCGGCATGGACTAAGTTTTCGTCACTGATTTCTGATTCTGAGGTAGTCTAAGGGCGCTGAAGATTTGAGCGCCCCCGTGGAATTGGGATCCCGTGACGACATCTGGGTCGGCTGGGACTCAGTTTTCATCACTGATTTATGATTATGTGGTAGTCTATAGGCGCTGAAGATTTAAGTGCCAGCCGTGGAAGTCGGATCCAGGGATGATTTCAGGGTCGGCATGGACTCAGTTTTCGTCACTGATTTCTGATTTGAGGTAGTCTGTGGGCGTAGGAGATTCGAGCGCCCTCATGGAATTGGGATCTATTGATGATTTTGGGGTTGCTAGGTACTCAGTTTTCATCAATCATTTCTGATTCTAATGTAGTCTATGGGCGCTGAAGATTTAAGGGCCAACCGTGGAACTCGCATCCAGGGATGATTTCATGGTCGGTATGGACTCAGTTTTCATCACTGATTTCTGATTCTGAGGTTGTCTATGGGCGCTGAAGATTTGAGGGCCCCCGTGGAACTGGGATCACGTGACGACATTTAGGTCGGCAGGAACTCAGTTTTCATCACTGATTTATGATTATGTGGTAGTCTATGGGCGCTAAAGATTTGAGCCCCCCGTGGAACTGGGATCGGGTGATGATTTCAGGATTGCTAGGGACTCATTTTTCATCAATAATTTCTGATTCTGAGGTAGTCTATTGGCTCTGAAGATTTGATCGCCCCCGTGGAAATGGGATCCCGAGATGACATCTGGGTCGGCAAGGACTCAGTTTTCATCATTCATTTCTAATTCTGAGGTAGTCTATGGGGCTGAAGATTTGAGCGCCCCCATGGAACTGGGATTTGGTGATGATTTCTGGTTCGCCAGGGACTCATTTTTCGGCAATCATTTCTCATTCTAAGGTAGTTAATTAGCGCTGAAGATTTAAGGGCCAGCCGTGGAACTCGTATCCAGGGATGATTTCAGGGTCGGCATGGACTAAGTTTTCGTCACTGATTTCTGATTCTGAGGTAGTCTAAGGGCGCTGAAGATTTGAGCGCCCCCGTGGAATTGGGATCCCGTGACGACATCTGGGTCGGCTGGGACTCAGTTTTCATCACTGATTTATGATTATGTGGTAGTCTATAGGCGCTGAAGATTTAAGTGCCAGCCGTGGAAGTCGGATCCAGGGATGATTTCAGGGTCGGCATGGACTCAGTTTTCGTCACTGATTTCTGATTTGAGGTAGTCTGTGGGCGTAGGAGATTCGAGCGCCCTCATGGAAGTGGGATCTATTGATGATTTTGGGGTTGCGAGGTACTCAGTTTTCATCAATCATTTCTGATTCTAATGTAGTCTATGGGCGCTGAAGATTTAAGGGCCAACCGTGGAACTCGCATCCAGGGATGATTTCATGGTCGGTATGGACTCAGTTTTCATCACTGATTTCTGATTCTGAGGTTGTCTATGGGCGCTGAAGATTTGAGGGCCCCCGTGGAACTGGGATCACGTGACGACATTTAGGTCGGCAGGAACTCAGTTTTCATCACTGATTTATGATTATGTGGTAGTCTATGGGCGCTAAAGATTTGAGCCCCCCGTGGAACTGGGATCGGGTGATGATTTCAGGATTGCTAGGGACTCATTTTTCATCAATAATTTCTGATTCTGAGGTAGTCTATTGGCTCTGAAGATTTGATCGCCCCCGTGGAAATGGGATCCCGAGATGACATCTGGGTCGGCAAGGACTCAGTTTTCATCATTCATTTCTAATTCTGAGGTAGTCTATGGGGCTGAAGATTTGAGCGCCCCCATGGAACTGGGATTTGGTGATGATTTCTGGTTCGCCAGGGACTCATTTTTCGGCAATCATTTCTCATTCTAAGGTAGTTAATTAGCGCTGAAGATTTAAGGGCCAGCCGTGGAACTCGTATCCAGGGATGATTTCAGGGTCGGCATGGACTAAGTTTTCGTCACTGATTTCTGATTCTGAGGTAGTCTAAGGGCGCTGAAGATTTGAGCGCCCCCGTGGAATTGGGATCCCGTGACGACATCTGGGTCGGCTGGGACTCAGTTTTCATCACTGATTTATGATTATGTGGTAGTCTATAGGCGCTGAAGATTTAAGTGCCAGCCGTGGAAGTCGGATCCAGGGATGATTTCAGGGTCGGCATGGACTCAGTTTTCGTCACTGATTTCTGATTTGAGGTAGTCTGTGGGCGTAGGAGATTCGAGCGCCCTCATGGAATTGGGATCTATTGATGATTTTGGGGTTGCTAGGTACTCAGTTTTCATCAATCATTTCTGATTCTAATGTAGTCTATGGGCGCTGAAGATTTAAGGGCCAACCGTGGAACTCGCATCCAGGGATGATTTCATGGTCGGTATGGACTCAGTTTTCATCACTGATTTCTGATTCTGAGGTTGTCTATGGGCGCTGAAGATTTGAGGGCCCCCGTGGAACTGGGATCACGTGACGACATTTAGGTCGGCAGGAACTCAGTTTTCATCACTGATTTATGATTATGTGGTAGTCTATGGGCGCTAAAGATTTGAGCCCCCCGTGGAACTGGGATCGGGTGATGATTTCAGGATTGCTAGGGACTCATTTTTCATCAATAATTTCTGATTCTGAGGTAGTCTATTGGCTCTGAAGATTTGATCGCCCCCGTGGAAATGGGATCCCGAGATGACATCTGGGTCGGCAAGGACTCAGTTTTCATCATTCATTTCTAATTCTGAGGTAGTCTATGGGGCTGAAGATTTGAGCGCCCCCATGGAACTGGGATTTGGTGATGATTTCTGGTTCGCCAGGGACTCATTTTTCGGCAATCATTTCTCATTCTAAGGTAGTTAATTAGCGCTGAAGATTTAAGGGCCAGCCGTGGAACTCGTATCCAGGGATGATTTCAGGGTCGGCATGGACTAAGTTTTCGTCACTGATTTCTGATTCTGAGGTAGTCTAAGGGCGCTGAAGATTTGAGCGCCCCCGTGGAATTGGGATCCCGTGACGACATCTGGGTCGGCTGGGACTCAGTTTTCATCACTGATTTATGATTATGTGGTAGTCTATAGGCGCTGAAGATTTAAGTGCCAGCCGTGGAAGTCGGATCCAGGGATGATTTCAGGGTCGGCATGGACTCAGTTTTCGTCACTGATTTCTGATTTGAGGTAGTCTGTGGGCGTAGGAGATTCGAGCGCCCTCATGGAATTGGGATCTATTGATGATTTTGGGGTTGCTAGGTACTCAGTTTTCATCAATCATTTCTGATTCTAATGTAGTCTATGGGCGCTGAAGATTTAAGGGCCAACCGTGGAACTCGCATCCAGGGATGATTTCATGGTCGGTATGGACTCAGTTTTCATCACTGATTTCTGATTCTGAGGTTGTCTATGGGCGCTGAAGATTTGAGGGCCCCCGTGGAACTGGGATCACGTGACGACATTTAGGTCGGCAGGAACTCAGTTTTCATCACTGATTTATGATTATGTGGTAGTCTATGGGCGCTAAAGATTTGAGCCCCCCGTGGAACTGGGATCGGGTGATGATTTCAGGATTGCTAGGGACTCATTTTTCATCAATAATTTCTGATTCTGAGGTAGTCTATTGGCTCTGAAGATTTGATCGCCCCTGTAACGGCCCGGCCCAACTTGCCATATATTGTCCGCTTTGGGCCTTACCGCCCTCACGGTTTTGTTCCTGGTGACGCGAGCCCACTTCTGAGCCTGACGCCCCAAAACGCGTATAACAAGTTGGCAACCAGCACCAGTTATAAGGTCCTGGCTCTGGACGCTCGCTTCCGATGTGGGATATCACAATCCCCCCACCTTAAGACGAGCCGTCCTCGGCTCTGATACCAAATGTAACGGCCCGGCCCAACTTGCCATATATTGTCCGCTTTGGGCCTTACCGCCCTCACGGTTTTGTTCCTGGTGACGCGAGCCCACTTCTGAGCCTGACGCCCCAAAACGCGTATAACAAGTTGGCAACCAGCACCAGTTATAAGGTCCTGGCTCTGGACGCTCGCTTCCGATGTGGGATATCACAGCCCCCGTGGAAATGGGATCCCGAGATGACATCTGGGTCGGCAAGGACTCAGTTTTCATCATTCATTTCTAATTCTGAGGTAGTCTATGGGGCTGAAGATTTGAGCGCCCCCATGGAACTGGGATTTGGTGATGATTTCTGGTTCGCCAGGGACTCATTTTTCGGCAATCATTTCTCATTCTAAGGTAGTTAATTAGCGCTGAAGATTTAAGGGCCAGCCGTGGAACTCGTATCCAGGGATGATTTCAGGGTCGGCATGGACTAAGTTTTCGTCACTGATTTCTGATTCTGAGGTAGTCTAAGGGCGCTGAAGATTTGAGCGCCCCCGTGGAATTGGGATCCCGTGACGACATCTGGGTCGGCTGGGACTCAGTTTTCATCACTGATTTATGATTATGTGGTAGTCTATAGGCGCTGAAGATTTAAGTGCCAGCCGTGGAAGTCGGATCCAGGGATGATTTCAGGGTCGGCATGGACTCAGTTTTCGTCACTGATTTCTGATTTGAGGTAGTCTGTGGGCGTAGGAGATTCGAGCGCCCTCATGGAATTGGGATCTATTGATGATTTTGGGGTTGCTAGGTACTCAGTTTTCATCAATCATTTCTGATTCTAATGTAGTCTATGGGCGCTGAAGATTTAAGGGCCAACCGTGGAACTCGCATCCAGGGATGATTTCATGGTCGGTATGGACTCAGTTTTCATCACTGATTTCTGATTCTGAGGTTGTCTATGGGCGCTGAAGATTTGAGGGCCCCCGTGGAACTGGGATCACGTGACGACATTTAGGTCGGCAGGAACTCAGTTTTCATCACTGATTTATGATTATGTGGTAGTCTATGGGCGCTAAAGATTTGAGCCCCCCGTGGAACTGGGATCGGGTGATGATTTCAGGATTGCTAGGGACTCATTTTTCATCAATAATTTCTGATTCTGAGGTAGTCTATTGGCTCTGAAGATTTGATCGCCCCCGTGGAAATGGGATCCCGAGATGACATCTGGGTCGGTAAGGACTCAGTTTTCATCATTCATTTCTAATTCTGAGGTAGTCTATGGGGCTGAAGATTTGAGCGCCCCCATGGAACTGGGATTTGGTGATGATTTCTGGTTCGCCAGGGACTCATTTTTCGGCAATCATTTCTCATTCTAAGGTAGTTAATTAGCGCTGAAGATTTAAGGGCCAGCCGTGGAACTCGTATCCAGGGATGATTTCAGGGTCGGCATGGACTAAGTTTTCGTCACTGATTTCTGATTCTGAGGTAGTCTAAGGGCGCTGAAGATTTGAGCGCCCCCGTGGAATTGGGATCCCGTGACGACATCTGGGTCGGCTGGGACTCAGTTTTCATCACTGATTTATGATTATGTGGTAGTCTATAGGCGCTGAAGATTTAAGTGCCAGCCGTGGAAGTCGGATCCAGGGATGATTTCAGGGTCGGCATGGACTCAGTTTTCGTCACTGATTTCTGATTTGAGGTAGTCTGTGGGCGTAGGAGATTCGAGCGCCCTCATGGAATTGGGATCTATTGATGATTTTGGGGTTGCTAGGTACTCAGTTTTCATCAATCATTTCTGATTCTAATGTAGTCTATGGGCGCTGAAGATTTAAGGGCCAACCGTGGAACTCGCATCCAGGGATGATTTCATGGTCGGTATGGACTCAGTTTTCATCACTGATTTCTGATTCTGAGGTTGTCTATGGGCGCTGAAGATTTGAGGGCCAGCCGTGGAACTCGCATCCAGGGATGGTTTCATGGTCGGCATGGACTCAGTTTTCGTCACTGATTTATGATTTGAGGTAGTCTGTGGGCGTAGGAGATTCGAGCGCCCTCATGGAATTGGGATCTATTGATGATTTTGGGGTTGCTAGGTACTCAGTTTTCATCAATCATTTCTGATTCTAATGTAGTCTATGGGCGCTGAAGATTTAAGGGCCAGCCGTGGAACTCGCATCCAGGGATGGTTTCATGGTCGGCATGGACTCAGTTTTCGTCACTGATTTATGATTTGAGGTAGTCTGTGGGCGTAGGAGATTCGAGCGCCCTCATGGAATTGGGATCTATTGATGATTTTGGGGTTGCTAGGTACTCAGTTTTCATCAATCATTTCTGATTCTGACGTAGTCTATGGGCGCTGAAGATTTAAGGGCCAGCCGTGGAACTCGCATCCAGGGATGGTTTCATGGTCGGCATGGACTCAGTTTTCGTCACTGATTTATGATTATCTGGGAGTCTATAGGTGCTGACGATTTGAGCGCCCCCATGGAACTGGGATTTGGTGATGATTTCGGGTTCGCCAGGGACTCATTTTTCGGCAATCATTTCTGATTCTGAGGTAGTCAATTGGCGCTGAAGATTTAAGGGCCAGCCGTGGAACTTGTATCCGGGGATGATTTCATGGTCGGTATGGACTCAGTTTTCGTCACTGATTTCTGATTCTGAGGTTGTCTATGGGCGCTGAAGATTTGAGGGCCCCCGTGGAACTGGGATCACGTGACGACATTTAGGTCGGCAGGAACTCAGTTTTCATCACTGATTTATGATTATGTGGTAGTCTATGGGCGCTAAAGATTTGAGCCCCCCGTGGAACTGGGATCGGGTGATGATTTCAGGATTGCTAGGGACTCATTTTTCATCAATAATTTCTGATTCTGAGGTAGTCTATTGGCTCTGAAGATTTGATCGCCCCCGTGGAAATGGGATCCCGAGATGACATCTGGGTCGGCAAGGACTCAGTTTTCATCATTCATTTCTAATTCTGAGGTAGTCTATGGGGCTGAAGATTTGAGCGCCCCCATGGAACTGGGATTTGGTGATGATTTCTGGTTCGCCAGGGACTCATTTTTCGGCAATCATTTCTCATTCTAAGGTAGTTAATTAGCGCTGAAGATTTAAGGGCCAGCCGTGGAACTCGTATCCAGGGATGATTTCAGGGTCGGCATGGACTAAGTTTTCGTCACTGATTTCTGATTCTGAGGTAGTCTAAGGGCGCTGAAGATTTGAGCGCCCCCGTGGAATTGGGATCCCGTGACGACATCTGGGTCGGCTGGGACTCAGTTTTCATCACTGATTTATGATTATGTGGTAGTCTATAGGCGCTGAAGATTTAAGTGCCAGCCGTGGAAGTCGGATCCAGGGATGATTTCAGGGTCGGCATGGACTCAGTTTTCGTCACTGATTTCTGATTTGAGGTAGTCTGTGGGCGTAGGAGATTCGAGCGCCCTCATGGAATTGGGATCTATTGATGATTTTGGGGTTGCTAGGTACTCAGTTTTCATCAATCATTTCTGATTCTGACGTAGTCTATGGGCGCTGAAGATTTAAGGGCCAGCCGTGGAACTCGCATCCAGGGATGGTTTCATGGTCGGCATGGACTCAGTTTTCGTCACTGATTTATGATTATCTGGGAGTCTATAGGTGCTGACGATTTGAGCGCCCCCATGGAACTGGGATTTGGTGATGATTTCGGGTTCGCCAGGGACTCATTTTTCGGCAATCATTTCTGATTCTGAGGTAGTCAATTGGCGCTGAAGATTTAAGGGCCAGCCGTGGAACTTGTATCCGGGGATGATTTCATGGTCGGTATGGACTCAGTTTTCGTCACTGATTTCTGATTCTGAGGTTGTCTATGGGCGCTGAAGATTTGAGGGCCCCCGTGGAACTGGGATCACGTGACGACATTTAGGTCGGCAGGAACTCAGTTTTCATCACTGATTTATGATTATGTGGTAGTCTATGGGCGCTAAAGATTTGAGCCCCCCGTGGAACTGGGATCGGGTGATGATTTCAGGATTGCTAGGGACTCATTTTTCATCAATAATTTCTGATTCTGAGGTAGTCTATTGGCTCTGAAGATTTGATCGCCCCCGTGGAAATGGGATCCCGAGATGACATCTGGGTCGGCAAGGACTCAGTTTTCATCATTCATTTCTAATTCTGAGGTAGTCTATGGGGCTGAAGATTTGAGCGCCCCCATGGAACTGGGATTTGGTGATGATTTCTGGTTCGCCAGGGACTCATTTTTCGGCAATCATTTCTCATTCTAAGGTAGTTAATTAGCGCTGAAGATTTAAGGGCCAGCCGTGGAACTCGTATCCAGGGATGATTTCAGGGTCGGCATGGACTAAGTTTTCGTCACTGATTTCTGATTCTGAGGTAGTCTAAGGGCGCTGAAGATTTGAGCGCCCCCGTGGAATTGGGATCCCGTGACGACATCTGGGTCGGCTGGGACTCAGTTTTCATCACTGATTTATGATTATGTGGTAGTCTATAGGCGCTGAAGATTTAAGTGCCAGCCGTGGAAGTCGGATCCAGGGATGATTTCAGGGTCGGCATGGACTCAGTTTTCGTCACTGATTTCTGATTTGAGGTAGTCTGTGGGCGTAGGAGATTCGAGCGCCCTCATGGAATTGGGATCTATTGATGATTTTGGGGTTGCTAGGTACTCAGTTTTCATCAATCATTTCTGATTCTAATTGATGTAACCATATTATTCGATAGTTTCACCCGCATTTAACTAGTGTTTTGCATATGTTATTTATATAAAATGCCTTGATATTCTTTGTTTATGTTTTGAAGGCACTTTTGGATGAAAGATACAAAAAGGAGTAAATTGGAGGTAATTGGCAGATTTGACGTTCAGTCGATATTTTGTGCAGAGCGTGAGTTCCAGAGATCGAAATGAAGTGATTCCAGTGGCATTAAAAAGCTAACATCCATACCTTTCTGGAAATGTAATGCAAGAAAAATAAAAAGAGAAAGATCATGGAAATCACATCCTTCAAAGTCGAATCTCGCAGTCTGCCAATGTTGACCTTTGCCCATTCAAAATTCAATATCTGGAGCTTCCGAAGTCCAATTGATGCAAACTCAATTTTTTTGGATTCCTTACTCAAAGCTCTATAAACGCTCCAAATATCAGCCAAAAACGATGTCATATGAGGGAGATATGATTTTTCAAAGATGACAGCTGAATTCTGCCAGCAAGCAGGTTGTGTGAAGAAACGAATCCAAATTTCATCTAGAAGCATCCAAACCGACCAGCAATTTAGCTCCTCTAGTAAATATTCTAGAAGGTCAAGGAAGGCAGCCACCAACCTCAAGGCAGCCACCAACCTCAAGACAGAAGACAGCAGCCAGCAGCCACCAGCCAGCCACCAGCCGCCAGCCGCCTTCACACTACCACCATCTATTGATGTTCACACTTGAACTTTGATTTTCTTACTTACAATTTGTGTATAAATAGAGGGAGAGTGGAAGGAGGAGAGAGCAAGAAGAAGAAGGGAGAAAACACAAACTCTCCTCTCTACAAATCAGAAATTATGTATTCTTTCATCTTTAGGAGTAGTTGTTCAATAGATATGCAAGGCTAAGCTCGTTTTCTTGGTTGCAAGGACACAACAAACCTTCGGATTTCAAGAACCGTGAGATTTATTCTTCCTTTTATTTTCACTTTATGTTATGAATGAGTATGATTGTTTTCCTATGCATATTTCCTATGATTGTTTATCTTAATTGCTAGAGCGGACTCTAAGTTATTATTGTGAACAATCTATTGCTAAGTTTGATATCAAAACCGGAGTTGTGGTATATAAACTTGTGAAGCAACTAAGCTTGATAATTGTAGCGGAACTACGTTATTAAACTTAGGGAGAACATTCAATCATAGCAACACAAATTGACAACTTGGTTGTTAAGATTAATGAATTTATCTAGATCTTAAGGCTGCCATTGGATTAAATCATTAGTGCGGACACTGTGATTGTTTGTTGGTTAGGGTTAGTTATACGGCGGATCCGTTAATTAACCAATATTAAGAAAAGATAAAATTCATAATATAAACTGGAGTTTCGTTTCAAGGATCGGTTCTAATTTCCGTTGGTGGATGTGTGCTTGCAACCAAGGTTTGTTTTCTTGATATATTTCAGTTTCAATTGATTTTGTTTGCTAGTTTAATTTCTGCCATAGTTTAAATCATTGCAAATCAATCCCCCCCAATTACATAACGTACAACATAAAAATCTGACTTCAAACTTCTTCGTGGGATCGAACCCTTGCTTGTTCTATACTATCTTGTGTGTTTTAAGCTAGGGTAATTAATTTGTGCGACCGCGACATCGCAACAAATTTTGGCGCCGTTGCCGGGGAAGTAATTTTAGTTGATTCTTGTGCTTGTACTGTTATTTTTAGTTGTTGTGATTGTTATTTACATTTCTGCAAAAAAAAAAAAAAAGAGAAACATAATTTTTGCTTGCGGAGTTACTGTTCACTTGACGCAGCGGTATTGTTGAAGACAGAATTGTTTGGGGAATCAGGTTTCTACCTTTTGTTTCTTGAAGTGAAACAACGTTCTGAACAAGACTAGTGGTGTACCACTAGCCCCACCCTATCGAGGCCAAATTCCACTGTTTTCTAAGGTTTTTAGGTAGTTTTAATTTTCTAGCGTAGGATTTTCATATAATTTACATCTTTTTCTCTTGTGTGGTTGTTTTCTTTTGAGTTTTCTTAGTTATTGATGCCAGTAACCCGTTCTACTAATCATAGTCTAGTGCAGGTTGATCTTGAAATAGAAAGCACTTTACGCAGGTTAAGAAAGGAAGTTCACCTCAACACCATGGCGGTTGCACGACAACAAACACTCAAGGAGCTTGCTGCTCCTAACGTGGAGAATCAACCATTGTGCATAAACATTGACAATAATGTAAACTTTGAGCTCAAATCTGGTTTTATACATTTGTTACCAACATTCAATGGTCTTGCAGGAGAAGATCCTCATACTCATCTCAAGGAGTTCCATATGGTTTGTGTTGGCATGAAACCGAATGGGGTTGATGAAGAACAAGTTAAGTTGAAAGCTTTCCCTTTCTCTTTAAAAGGGGCAGCAAAGGCATGGCTTTTCTCTATTCTCCCAGGGTCTATTGGAACTTGGAATGCCATGAAGAAGATTTTCCTTGAGAAGTATTTCCCAGCATCTCGAGTTGCCAACATAAGGAAAGAAATATGTGGGATTCGGCAATCTCATGGAGAGACTCTCTCCGAGTATTGGGAAAGATTTGAGCAACTATGCATTCAATGCCCTCATCATCAAATACCCGATCAGCTGCTCATTCAATATTTCTATGAAGGATTGATGCCTACTGACCGTAGTATCATTGATGCTGCAAGTGGAGGCGCATTGGTGGATAAGACACCCGAGGCTGCACGCCAATTGATCTCAAACATGGCAGCCAACTCAAAACAATTTGGCACTCGTGGAGACTTCTCCAACAAACGAGTAAATGAGGTAAGTATTTCTAACCTTGAAAATAAAGTTAATGATCTTACTTCTCTTGTGCGTTCTTTGGCTTGTGGAAATGTGCAGCAGGTGAAAGTTTGTAGCATATGCTCCTCACAAGGACATGCTTCGGATATGTGCCCAACAATGCAAGAAGATTACATTGCACAAGCTCATGCAGTTGATGGAGCATTTAATGGACAACCTCAGCGTAAGTATGATCCTTTTTCCCACACGTACAATCCTGGATGGAGAGATCATCCTAACCTACGGTATGGGAACCAACCTCAACAAGGCAATCAAGGCCGACAGTTCCATCCCCATGGATTTCAGCCCCAACAGAATTATCAAGCAAGACAACCCACTCCATTCACAAACTCTAATGATATGGGGTCGTCCTCCAATGATGATCTTCGTGAGATGATGAAAACTTTGGCTTCTAATACTGTTACCTTGCAACAAAATGTCATGTCTTTTCAGCAGGAAACAAGGTCAAGTATTCACAACTTGGAAAAGCAAATGGGGCAAGTAGCTTCAAGTGTAGGGAAATTGGAAGCCCAAATGAATGGAAAGTTGCCCTCCCAAGCATTAAATCCAATAGAGCATGTTAGTGCGATCATGTTGCGAAGTGGGAAAGAAATTGAAGAGAAAAGGTCAAAACAAATTGAGATGGAGGAAGAAGCAGAGATAGAAATTGAATTGAGTACAAAGAAGGAACATCATCCTCCTCCTCCACAAACTGAAACAAAGACCAACACTCCAAAGGTAACTCCTCACTCAATGAATTCTAGTTTTAAAACAATTCCACCCTTTCCTGTGAGTTCTTCTAAGTCAAAGAAAGAAGACAAAGAAAAAGAGATTTTAGAAGTTTTCAAGAAAGTGGAACTGAACATTCCTTTGCTTGATGCTATCAAGCAAATTCCCAAGTATGCAAAATTCTTGAAGGAGTTGTGTACTACCAAGAGAGCTTTCAAACTGAAAGGTCATGAAACGGTAAGTATGGGTGAAGTTGTATCAGCTGTTGTTCAAAAGAATCTGCCTTTGAAACAAAAAGACCCAGGTGCGTTTACTATCCCATGTGTTATTGGTAATGCTAGTTTTAAAAGTGCTTTATGCGATTTAGGTGCATCCATTAGTGTTATGCCTAAACATGTTTATGATTCTCTTAGTCTAGAGCCTTTGAATAAAACTAGTATTGTAATGCAACTTGCGGATCGTAGTTTTGTTTACCCACTTGGTGTGATAGAAGATGTCCTAGTCAAGATTGATAGTTTGGTCATTCCATGCGACTTTTATATTCTTGATATGGAACATAATTCTTATGATTTATCAACCAGCACTCCTATATTGTTTGGGAGACCATTCTTGAAAACTGCCAACACAAAAATTGATTGTGGTAAGGATACTTTGTCTATGGAAGTAGGAGATGAAAAGATTGAATTTAATTTTCATGATGCAATGACATATCCTTATAGCAATGTTTATTCTATCACATGTTATGACCAAGTTGATAAGTGTGTGCAGCAAGTTTGTGATTTTGATATTGAGTATGGATTAAGCATGGCTTTGAGTAATGACTATGATTTTACCAAGATAGAAGAGATGGAAAGGCATATATGTGTTCCCCAAAACATGCATGAATCAGCATTGGATTTGCACGCTTTGCAAATTGTCCTTCATGATGCAGGAGTCATTTACCCCATCACGGACAGTGAATGGGTGGCGCCTATCCTTTTGGTGCCCAAAAAGATTGGAATTACGGTGGAAGAAATTCGAAATGATGCTTATGAGAATGCAAGGATTTACAAAGAAAAAACTAGGAGTCTCCATGACCGAATGATTATAAGAAAAGATTTTAATGTTGGAGACAAAGTTCTTTATCATTCACGTTTGAAACTTTTTCCTAGAAAATTGCGCTCTCGTTGGATTGGACCCTTTGTTGTTTCTAATATTTTTCCTTATGGTGCAGTTGAAACTACAAGTTTAGAAACTAACAACATACTCAAAGTCAATGGGCATCGTTTGAAACCTTTCTATGAAGGTTGGACGGAAGAACTCACCACTTCTGCAGAGTTAGCTGAACCAATGTATGAAGAATGAGCATGCAACATGTCAAGCCAATGACATAAAACAAAAGCGCTTACTGGGAGGCAACCCAGCACAAAAAGAAAAAAAAAATCAGATTTGCTTTCTTTTTCCTTATCTTTTATTTTTCGTATTTTACTTTATATTTGTCATTCTCTTATGTTCCTTTGCTTTTATTTCAACATTGAGGACAATGTTGTGTTTTAAGTGTGGGGGTATTGAGAGAATTTTGGTTTTCTTATTTTAGTTTTCTTTGTTGTTCTTTAAAAAAAAAAAATTGTGTTTGATCTTTTTAAACTCCCATTGGTTTTTGAGAATATCAGTATTATATATAAGAATTAATTGAGATAGATGAAGATATAAATCAAATGAAGGAGTATGCATGAAAATTTTAAGATTTAATTGGTTTAGGGATTGACTTTGAGAATATGCCATGTTGACTTTATAGTGTTATACCAATGCAAGCTTTTGAGCCTTCAACATTATATTCTTTGAGTGTGCATTCTTTCAATGATATGTATCTCTAGAACTTGCTTCATATCTTATTGAGATTATATCCCAATACAAATATACATGAAGATGATAAAGGCATTAGGAATTTTAACCCCTTAAGCCAAAAAGCCAACCTAAAGCATATTATCCTTAGTGAGCCCATTTTGAGCTTGTTTATCTTTTCTTTGCTTTATCCATGTATAAGCCTTAACTTTATATATGTTTTTCTTTTCCCCTGGCCAAGGATTAGTAGAGCATATACTTGTAATATCTCATGGAATTATGGTTGGAAATTATGTGAAAAGAAAGAAGAAATGATGCTTGATCAAAAGATGGGCAAAGTTGCGAAAAAGAAAAAAAAAAGAGAAGAATTTAAAAAAAAATAATAAAAAATTCCTTAATGTTCTTGAGGTTTTATGTTGAAAGAGCTTGAAATCAAAAGGAGTTAAGCATTGGTGCTTAAAGATGAAAAATTTATGTGCTTTGATGGAATATCTTGTTTGAAGTATCATTTTTCAAAATGCTCTACTTTCTTTGGTTTGAACCTTTCCTTTTACTTTCTTTTACCTCACCTTAACCTCAGCCCCATTACAACCGGAAAATAAGACCTTTTGATTCATGTAGTAATTGTAATAAGTTGCTAATGGAGATGAGATTGAAAAGCAAGCTTATGGTAGAACATACTCTTTGATTGAATTTGAGAGATTTAAACACATAAACCCTAAACACATGAGTGTTGGAGTGTATATCAATGAGAGGACCTATCACTTTGGCATGGCATAGATTTCATTTAAATCCAGACGATTGATTGAGTTTTGAAGTTTGCATGTAAATAAATTCATGAGAATTATACTATTTATCCTTCATGATTGTATTCTTGTTTATAATGCTTGTACTCTTGGACATTGATGGGAGATTAAGCGATTGATCATAGTTATTTTCAATTTAATTTTATTTATCCTTTCTCGAGGACGAGCAAGAGCTAAGTGTGGGGGTATTTGATGTAACCATATTATTCGATAGTTTCACCCGCATTTAACTAGTGTTTTGCATATGTTATTTATATAAAATGCCTTGATATTCTTTGTTTATGTTTTGAAGGCACTTTTGGATGAAAGATACAAAAAGGAGTAAATTGGAGGTAATTGGCAGATTTGACGTTCAGTCGATATTTTGTGCAGAGCGTGAGTTCCAGAGATCGAAATGAAGTGATTCCAGTGGCATTAAAAAGCTAACATCCATACCTTTCTGGAAATGTAATGCAAGAAAAATAAAAAGAGAAAGATCATGGAAATCACATCCTTCAAAGTCGAATCTCGCAGTCTGCCAATGTTGACCTTTGCCCATTCAAAATTCAATATCTGGAGCTTCCGAAGTCCAATTGATGCAAACTCAATTTTTTTGGATTCCTTACTCAAAGCTCTATAAACGCTCCAAATATCAGCCAAAAACGATGTCATATGAGGGAGATATGATTTTTCAAAGATGACAGCTGAATTCTGCCAGCAAGCAGGTTGTGTGAAGAAACGAATCCAAATTTCATCTAGAAGCATCCAAACCGACCAGCAATTTAGCTCCTCTAGTAAATATTCTAGAAGGTCAAGGAAGGCAGCCACCAACCTCAAGGCAGCCACCAACCTCAAGACAGAAGACAGCAGCCAGCAGCCACCAGCCAGCCACCAGCCGCCAGCCGCCTTCACACTACCACCATCTATTGATGTTCACACTTGAACTTTGATTTTCTTACTTACAATTTGTGTATAAATAGAGGGAGAGTGGAAGGAGGAGAGAGCAAGAAGAAGAAGGGAGAAAACACAAACTCTCCTCTCTACAAATCAGAAATTATGTATTCTTTCATCTTTAGGAGTAGTTGTTCAATAGATATGCAAGGCTAAGCTCGTTTTCTTGGTTGCAAGGACACAACAAACCTTCGGATTTCAAGAACCGTGAGATTTATTCTTCCTTTTATTTTCACTTTATGTTATGAATGAGTATGATTGTTTTCCTATGCATATTTCCTATGATTGTTTATCTTAATTGCTAGAGCGGACTCTAAGTTATTATTGTGAACAATCTATTGCTAAGTTTGATATCAAAACCGGAGTTGTGGTATATAAACTTGTGAAGCAACTAAGCTTGATAATTGTAGCGGAACTACGTTATTAAACTTAGGGAGAACATTCAATCATAGCAACACAAATTGACAACTTGGTTGTTAAGATTAATGAATTTATCTAGATCTTAAGGCTGCCATTGGATTAAATCATTAGTGCGGACACTGTGATTGTTTGTTGGTTAGGGTTAGTTATACGGCGGATCCGTTAATTAACCAATATTAAGAAAAGATAAAATTCATAATATAAACTGGAGTTTCGTTTCAAGGATCGGTTCTAATTTCCGTTGGTGGATGTGTGCTTGCAACCAAGGTTTGTTTTCTTGATATATTTCAGTTTCAATTGATTTTGTTTGCTAGTTTAATTTCTGCCATAGTTTAAATCATTGCAAATCAATCCCCCCCAATTACATAACGTACAACATAAAAATCTGACTTCAAACTTCTTCGTGGGATCGAACCCTTGCTTGTTCTATACTATCTTGTGTGTTTTAAGCTAGGGTAATTAATTTGTGCGACCGCGACATCGCAACACTAATGTAGTCTATGGGCGCTGAAGATTTAAGGGCCAACCGTGGAACTCGCATCCAGGGATGATTTCATGGTCGGTATAGACTCAGTTTTCATCACTGATTTCTGATTCTGAGGTTGTCTATGGGCGCTGAAGATTTGAGGGCCCCCGTGGAACTGGGATCCCGTGACAACATTTAGGTCGGCAGGAAGTCAGTTTTCGTCACTGATTTATGATTATGTGGCAGTCTATGGGCGCTGAAGATTTGAGCGCCCCCGTGGAACTGGGATCGGGTGATGATTTCGGGATCGCTAGGGACTCATTTTTCATCAATAATTTCTGATTCTGAGGTAGTCTATTGGCGCTGAAGATTTGATCGCCCCCGTGGAAATGAGATCCCGTGATGACATCTGGGTCGGCAGGGACTCAGTTTTCATCATTCATTTCTGATTCTGAGGTAGTCTATGGGGCTGAAGATTTGACCGCCCCCATGGAACTGGGATTTGGTGATGATTTCGGGTTCGCCAGGGACTCATTTTTCGGCAATCATTTCTGATTCTGAGGTAGTCAATTGGCGCTGAAGATTTAAGGGCCAGCCGTGGAACTCGTATCCAGGGATGATTTCAGGGTCGACATGGACTGAGTTTTCGTCACTGATTTCTGATTCTGAGGTAGTCTAAGGGCGCTGATGATTTGAGCGCCCCTGTGGAGCTGGGATCCCGTGATGACATCTGGGTCGGCAGGGACTAAGTTTTCATCACTAATTTATGATTCTGTGGTAGTCTATGGGCGCTGAAGATTTGATCGCCCCCGTGGAATTGGGATCCCATGACGACATCTGGTCGGCAGGGACTCAGTTTTCATCACTGATTTATGATTAGGTGGTAGTCTATAGGCGCTGAAGATTTAAGTGCCAGCCGTGGAACTCGTATCCAGGGATGATTTCAGGGTCGGCATGGACTCAGTTTTCGTCACTGATTTCTGATTTGAGGTAGTCTGTGGGCGTAGGAGATTTGAGCGCCCTCATTCAATTGGGATCCATTGATGATTTTGGGGTTGCTAGGTACTCAGTTTTCATCAATCATTTCTGATTCTGACATAGTCTATGGGCGCTGAAGATTTAAGGGCCAGTCGTGGAACTCGCATCCAGGGATGATTTCATGGTCGGCATGGACTCAGTTTTCTTCACTGATTTCTGATTCTGTGGTTGTCTATGGGCGCTGAAGATTTGAGGGCCCCCGTGGAACTGGGATCCCGTGACAACATTTAGGTCGGCAGGAAGTCAGTTTTCGTCACTGATTTATGATTATGTGGTAGTCTATGGGCGCTGAAGATTTGAGCGCCCCCGTGGAACTGGGATCGGGTGATGATTTCCGGGTCGCTAGGGACTCATTTTTCATCAATAATTTCTGATTCAGAGGTAGTCTATTGGCGCTGAAGATTTGATCGCCCCCGTGGAAATGAGATCCCGTGATGACATCTGGGTCGGCAGGGACTCAGTTTTCATCATTCATTTCTGATTCTGAGGTAGTCGATGGAGCTGAAGATTTGAGCGCCCCCATGGAACTGGGATTTGGTGATGATTTCGGGTTCGCCAGGGACTCATTTTTCGGCAATCATTTCTGATTCTGAGGTAGTCAATTGGCGCTGAAGATTTAAGGGCCAGCCGTGGAACTCGTATCCAGGGATGATTTCAGGGTCGGCATGGACTCAGTTTTCGTCACCGATTTCTGATTCTGAGGTAGTCTATGGGCGCTGAAAATTTGAGCGCGCCAGTGGAACTGGGATCCCGTGACGGCATCTGTGGCGGTAGGGACTAAGTTTTCGTCACAAATTTATGATTATGTGGTAGTCTATGGCCGCTGAAGATTTGAGCGCCCCCGTGGAAATGGGATCGGGTGATGATTTCGGGGTCCTAGTTACTCATTTTTCATCAATAATTTCTGATTCTGAGGTAGTCTATGGGCGCTGAAGATTTGATCGCCCCCGTGGAATTGGGATCCCGTGATGACATCTGGGTCTACAGGGACTCAGTTTTCATCATTCATTTCTGATTTTGGGGTAGTCGATGGGCGCTGAAGATGTGAGCGCCCCCTTGGAGCTTGGATCCGGTGATGATTTCTGGGTCGACAGGGACTGGGTTTTCGTCAATCATTTCTGATTCTGAGGTACTCTAGGGGCGCTGAAGATTTAAGGGCCAGTCGCGGATCTAGCATCTCGGAATGATTTCAGGGTCGGCATGGACTCAGTTTTCGTCACTGATTTATGATTATCTGGGAGTCTATGGGTGCTGAAGATTTGAGGGCCCCCACGGAACTGGGATTTGGTGATGATTTCGGGTTTGCCAGGGACTCATTTTTCGGCAATCATTTCTGATTCTGAGGTAGTCAATTGGCGCTGAAGATTTAAAGGCCAGCCATGGAACTCGTATCCAGGGATGATTTCAGGGTCGGCATGGACTCAGTTTTCCTCACCGATTTCTGATTCTGAGGTAGTCTATGGGCGCTGAAAATTTGAGCGCCCAGTGGAACTGGGATCCCGTGAAGACATCTGTGTCGGCAGGGACTAAGTTTTCGTCACTAATTTATGATTATGTGGTAGTCTATGGCCGCTGAAGATTTGAGCGCCCCCGTGGAATTGGGATCGGGTGATGAATTCGGGATCGCTAGGGACTCATTTTTCATCAATAATTTCTGATTCTGAGGTAGTCTATTGGGGCTGAAGATTTGATCGCCCCCGTGGAAATGGGATCCCGTGATGACATCTGGGTCGGCAGAGACTCAGTTTTCATCATTCATTTCTGATTCTGAGGTAGTCTATGGGGCTGAAGATTTGAGCGCCCCTATGGAACTGGGATTTGGTGATGATTTCGGGTTCGCCAGGGACTCATTTTTCGGCAATCATTTCTGATTCTGAGGTAGTTAATTGGCGCTGAAGATTTAAGGGCCAGCCGTGGAACTCGTATCCAGGGATGATTTCAGGGTCGGCATGGACTCAGTTTTCGTCACTGATTTCTGATTTGAGGTACTCTGTGGGCGTAGGAGATTTGAGCGCCCTCATGGAATTGGGATCCATTGATGATTTTGGGGTTGCTAGGTACTCAGTTTTCATCAATCATTTCTGATTCTGACGTAGTCTATGGGAGCTGAAGATTTAAGGGCCAGCCGTGGAACTCGCATCCAGGGATGCTTTCATGGTCGGCATGGACTGAGTTTTCATCACTGATTTATGATTATGTGGTAGTCTATAGGCGCTGAATATTTAAGTGCCAGCCGTGGAAGTTGGATCCAGGGATGATTTCAGGGTCGGCATGGACTCAGTTTTCGTCACTGATTTATGATTATGTGGTAGTCTATGGGCGCTGAAGATTTGAGCGCCCCCGTGGAACTGGGATTGGGTGATGATTTCCGGGTCTCTAGGGACTCTTTTTTCATCAATAATTTCTTATTCTGAGGTAGTCTATTGGCGCTGAAGATTTGATCGCCCCCGTGGAAATGGGATCCCGTGATGAAATCTGGGTCGGCAGGGACTCAGTTTTCATCATTCATTTCTGATTCTGAGGTAGTCTATGGGGCTGAAGATTTGAGCGCCCCCATGGAACTGGGATTTGGTGATGATTTCGGGTTCGCCAGGGACTCATTTTTCGGCAATAATTTCTGATTCTGAGGTAGTCAATTGGCGCTGAAGATTTAAGGGCCAGCCGTGGAACTCGCATCCAGGGATGATTTCAGGGTTGGCATGGACTCAGTTTTCGTCACTGATTTATGATTATGTGGGAGTCTATAGGCACTGAAGATTTGAGCGCCCCCGTTGAAATGGATCTGGTGATGATTTTGTTGTAGCCAGGGACTCATTTTTCGGCAATCATTTCTGATTCTGAGGTAGCCAATTGGCGCTGAAGATTTAAGGGCCAGCCGTGGAACTCGTATCCAGGGATGATTTCAGGGTCGGCATGGACTTAGTTTTCGTCACTGATTTCTGATTCTGAGGTAGTCTAAGGGCGCTGAAGTTTTGAGCGCCCCCGTGGAGCTGGGATCCCGTCACGACATCTGGGTCGGTAAGGACTCAGTTTTCATCACTGATTTATGATTATATGGTAGTCTATAGGCGCTGAAGATTTAAGGGCCCGTCGTGGAACTCGGATCTAGGGATGATTTCAGGGTCGGCATGGACTCAGTTTTCGTCACTGATTTCTGATTCTGAGGTAGTCTATGGGCGCTGAAGATTTGAGCGCCCCCTTGGAGCTGGGATCCCGTGACGACATCTGGGTGGGCAGGGACTCAGTTTTCATCACTGATTTATGATTACGTGGTAGCCTATGGGTGCTGAAGATTTGATCGCCCCCGTGGAACTGGGATCCCGTGATGACATCTGGGTCCGTAGGGACTCAGTTTTCATCACTGATTTATGATTATGTGGTAGTCTATGGGCGCTGAAGATTTGATCGCCCCTGTGGAATTGGGATCCCGTGATGACATCTGGGTCGGCAGGGACTCAGTTTTCATCATTCATTTCTGATTTTGGGGTAGTCCATGGGCGCTGAAGATTTGATCGCCCCCGTGGAATTGGGATCCCGTGATGACATCTGGGTCGGCAGGGACTCAGTTTTCATCATTCATTTCTGATTTTGGGGTAGTCCATGGGCGCTGAAGATTTGAGCGCCCCCGTGGAGCTGGGATCCCGTCACGACATCTGGGTCAGTAGGGACTCAGTTTTCATCACTGATTTATGATTATGTGGTAGTCTATAGGGGCTGAAGATTTAAGGGCCCGCCATTGAACACGGATTTAGGGAAAATTTCTGGGGCGGCATGGACTTAGTTTTCGTCACTGATTTCTGATTCTCAGGTAGACTATGGGCGCTGAAGATTTAAGCGCCCCCGTGGAGCTGGGATCCCGTGACGACATCTGGGTGGGCAGGGACTCAGTTTTCGTCACTGATTTATGATTATGTGGTAGTCTATGGGCGCTGAAGATTTGATCGCCCCCGTGGAATTGGGATCCCGTGATGACATCTGGGTCGGCAGGGACTCAGTTTTCATGGGCGCTGAAGATTGGAGCGCCCCCGTGGAGCTTGGATCTGGTGATGATTTCTGGGTCAGCAGGGACTGGGTTTTCGTCAATCATTTCTGATTCTGAGGTAGTCTATGGGCGCTGAAGATTTAAGGGCTAGCCGCGGATCTAGCATCCGGGATGATTTCAGGAGCGGCATGGACTCAGTTTTCATCATTCATTTCTGATTCTGAGGTAGTCGATGGGGCTGAAGATTTGAGCGCCCCCATGGAACTGGGATTTGGTGATGATTTCAGGTTCGCCGGGGACTCATTTTTCGGCAATAATTTCTGATTCTGAGGTAGTCAATTGGCGCTGAAGATTTAAGGGCCAGCCGTGGAACTCGTATCCAGGGATGATTTCAGGGTCGGCATGGACTCAGTTTTCGTCACTGATTTCTGATTTGAGGTAGTCTGTAGGCGTAGGAGATTTGAGCGCCCTCATGGAATTGGGATCCATTGATGATTTTGGGGTTGCTAGGTACTCAGTTTTCATCATTCATTTCTGATTCTGACGTAGTCTATGGGCGCTGAAGATTTAAGGGCCAGCCGTGGAACTCGCATCCAGGGATGGTTTCATGGTAGGCATGGACTCAGTTTTCGTCACTGATTTATGATTATCTGGGAGTCTATGGGTGCTGACGATTTGAGCGCCCCCATGGAACTGGGATTTGGTGATGATTTCGGGTTCGCCAGGGACTCATTTTTCGGCAATCATTTCTGATTCTGAGGTAGTCAATTGGCGCTGAAGATTTAAGGGCCAGCCGTGGAACTCGTATCCGGGGATGATTTCAGGGTCGGCATGGACTCAGTTTTCCTCACTGATTTCTGATTTGAGGTAGTCCGTGTGCGTAGGAGATTTGAGCGCCCTCATGGAATTGGGATCCATTGATGATTTTGGGGTTGCTAGGTACTCAGTTTTCATCAATCATTTCTGATTCTGACGTAGTCAATGGGCGCTGAAGATTTAAACGCCAGCCGTGGAACTCGCATCCAGGGAGGATTTCATGGTCGGCATGGACTGAGTTTTCGTCACTCATTTATGATTCTAAAGTAGTCTATGGGCGCTGATGATTTAAGCGCCCTCGTGGAACTGGGATCCGGTGATGATTTCTGGGTCGGCAGCGACTGGATTTTCGTCAATCATTTCTGATTCTGAGGTAGTCTATGGGCTGGGTCGGCAGGGACTCTGTTTTCATCATTCATTTCTGATTCTGAGGTAGTCTATGGGGCTGAAGATTTAAGCGCCCCCATGGAACTGGGATTTGGTGATGATTTCGGGTTCGCCAGGGACTCATTTTTTGACAATCATTTCTAATTCTGAGGTAGTCAATTGGCGCTGAAGATTTAAGGGCCAGCCGTGGAACTCGTATCCAGGGATGATTTCAGGGTCGGCATGGACTCAGTTTTCGTCACTGATTTCTGATTTGAGGTAGTCTGTAGGCGTAGGAGATTTGAGCGCCCTCATGGAATTGGGATCCATTGATGATTTTGGGGTTGCTAGGTACTCAGTTTTCATCAATCATTTCTGATTTTGACGTAGTCTATGGGCGCTGAAGATTTAAAGGCCAGCCATGGAACTCGCATCCAGGGATGATTTCATGGTCGGCATGGACTGAGTTTTCGTCACTCATTTATGATTCTAAGGTTGTCTATGGGCGCTGATGATTTAAGCGCCCTCGTGGAACTGGGATCCGGTGATGATTTCTGGGTCGGCAGGGACTGGATTTTCGTCAATCGTTTCTGATTCTGAGGTAGTCTATGGGCGCTGAAGATTTGATCGCCCCCGTGGAAATGGGATCCCATGATGACATCTGGGTCGGCAGGGACTCAGTTTTCATCATTCATTTCTGATTCTGAGGTAGTCTATGGGGCTGAAGATTTGAGCGCCCCCATGGAACTGGGATTTGGTGATGATTTCGGGTTCGCCAGGGACTCATTTTTCGACAATCATTTCTGATTCTGAGGTAGTCAATTGGCGCTGAAGATTTAAGGGCCAGCCGTGGAACTCGGATCCAGGGATGATTTCAGGGTCGGCATGGACTCAGTTTTCGTCACTGATTTCTGATTTGAGGTAGTCTGTAGGCGTAGGAGATTTGAGCGCCCTCATGGAATTGGGATCCATTGATGATTTTGGGGTTGCTAGGTACTCAGTTTTCATCAATCATTTCTGATTCTGTGTAGTCTATGGGCGCTGAAGATTTAAAGGCCAGCCATGGAACTCGCATCCAGGGATGATTTCATGGTCGGCATGGACTGAGTTTTCGTCACTCATTTATGATTCTAAGGTTGTCTATGGGCGCTGATGATTTAAGCGCCCTCGTGGAACTGGGATCCGGTGATGATTTCTGGGTCGGCAGGGACTGGATTTTCGTCAATCGTTTCTGATTCTAAGGTAGTCTATGGGCGCTGAAGATTTGATCGCCCCCGTGGAAATGGGATCCCGTGATGACATCTGGGTCGGCAGGGACTCAGTTTTCATCATTCATTTCTGATTCTGAGGTAGTCTATGGGGCTGAAGATTTGAGCGCCCCCATGGAACTGGGATTTGGTGATGATTTCGGGTTCGCCAGGGACTCATTTTTCGGCAATGATTTCTGATTCTGAGGTAGTCAATTGGCGCTGAAGATTTAAGGGCCAGCCGTGGAACTCGTATCCAGGGATGATTTCAGGGTCGGCATGGACTCAGTTTTCGTCACTGATTTCTGATTTGAGGTAGTCTGTAGGCGTAGGAGATTTGAGCGCCCTCATGGAATTGGGATCCATTGATGATTTTAGGGTTGCTAGGTACTCAGTTTTCATCAATCATTTCTGATTCTGACGTAGTCTATGGGCGCTGAAGATTTAAGGGCCAGCCGTGGAACTCGCATCCAGGGATGGTTTCATGGTCGGCATGGACTCAGTTTTCGTCACTGATTTATGATTATCTAGGAGTGTATGGGTGCTGACGATTTGAGCGCCCCCATGGAACTGGGATTTGGTGATGATTTCGGGTTCGCCAGGGACTCATTTTTCGGCAATCATTTCTGATTCTGAGGTAGTCAATTGGCGCTGAAGATTTAAGGGCCAGCCGTGGAACTCGTATCCGGGGATGATTTCAGGGTCGGCATGGACTCAGTTTTCCTCACTGATTTCTGATTTGAGGTAGTCTGTGTGCGTAGGAGATTTGAGCGCCCTCATGGAATTGGGATCCATTGATGATTTAGGGGTTGCTAGGTACTCAGTTTTCATCAATCATTTCTGATTCTGACGTAGTCTATGGGCGCTGAAGATTTAAAGGCCAGCCGTGGAACTCGCATCCAGGGATGATTTCATGGTCGGCATGGACTGAGTTTTCGTCACTCATTTATGATTCTAAGGTAGTCTATGGGCGCTGATGATTTAAGCGCCCTCGTGGAACTGGGATCCGGTGATGATTTCTGCGTCGGCAGGGACTGGATTTTCGTCAATCGTTTCTGATTCTGAGGTAGTCTATGGGCGCTGAAGATTTGATCGCCCCCGTGGAAATGGGATCCCGTGATGACATCAGGGTCGACAGGGTCTCAGTTTTCATCATTCATTTCTGATTCTGAGGTAGTCTATGGGGCTGAAGATTTGAGCGCCCCCATGGAACTGGGATTTGGTGATGGTTTCGGGTTCGTCAGGGACTCATTTTTCGGCAATAATTTCTGATTCTAAGGTAGTCAATTGGCACTGAAGATTTAAGGGCCAGCCGTGGAACTCGTATCCAGGGATGATTTCAGGGTCGGCATGGACTCAGTTTTCGTCACTGATTTCTGATTTGAGGTAGTCTGTAGGCGTAGGAGATTTGAGCGCCCTCATGGAATTGGGATCCATTGATGATTTTGGGGTTGCTAGGTACTCAGTTTTAATCAATCATTTCTGATTCTGACGTAGTCTATGGGCGCTGAAGATTTAAGGGCCAGCCGTGGAACTCGCATCCAGGGATGGTTTCATGGTCGGTATAGACTCAGTTTTCGTCACTGATTTATGATTATCTGGGAGTCTATGGGTGCTGATGATTTGAGCGCCCCCATGGAACTGGGATTTGGTGATGATTTCGGGTTCGCCAGGGACTCATTTTTCGGCAATCATTTCTGATTCTGAGGTAGTCAATTGGCGCTGAAGATTTAAGGGCCAGCCGTGGAACTCGTATCCAGGGATGATTTGAGGGTCGGCATGGACTCAGTTTTCGTCACTGATTTCTGATTTGAGGTAGTCTGTAGGCGTAGGAGATTTGAGCGCCCTCATGGAATTGGGATCCTTTGATGATTTTGGGGTTGCTAGGTACTCAGTTTTCATCAATAATTTCTGATTCTGACGTAGTCTATGGGCGCTGAAGATTTAAGGGCCAGCCGTGGAACTCGCATCTAGGGATGGTTTCATGGTCGGCATGGACTCAGTTTTCGTCACTGATTTATGATTATCTGGGAGTCTATGGGTGCTGACGATTTGAGCGCCCCCATGGAACTGGGATTTGATGATGATTTCGGGTTCGCCAGGGACTCATTTTTCGGCAATCATTTCTGATTCTGAGGTAATCAATTGGCGCTGAAGATTTAAGGGCCAGCCGTGGAACTCGTATCCGGGGATGATTTCAGGGTCGGCATGGACTCAGTTTTCCTCACTGATTTCTGATTTGAGGTAGTCCGTGTGCGTAGGAGATTTGAGCGCCCTCATGGAATTGGGATCCATTGATGATTTTGGGGTTGCTAGGTACTCAGTTTTCATCAATCATTTCTGATTCTGATGTAGTCTATGGGCGTTGAAGATTTAAAGGCCAGCCGTGGAACTCGCATCCAGGGATGATTTCATGGTCGGCATGGACTGAGTTTTCGTCACTCATTTATGATTCGAAGGTAGTCTATGGGCGCTGATGATTTAAGCGCCCTCGTGGAACTGGGATCCGGTGATGATTTCTGGGTCGGCAGGGACTGGATTTTCATCAATCGTTTCTGATTCTAAGGTAGTCTATGGGCGCTGAAGATTTGATCGCCCCCGTGGAAATGGGATCCCGTGATGACATCTGGGTCGGCAGGGACTCAGTTTTCATCATTCATTTCTGATTCTGAGGTAGTCTATGGGGCTGAAGATTTGAGCGCCCCCATGGAACTGGGATTTGGTGATGATTTCGGGTTCGCCAGGGACTCATTTTTCGGCAATCATTTCTGATTCTGAGGTAGTCAATTGGCGCTGAAGATTTAAGGGCCAGCCGTGGAACTCGTATCCAGGGATGATTTCAGGGTCGGCATGAACTCAGTTTTCATCACTGATTTCTGATTTGAGGTAGTCTGTAGGCGTAGGAGATTTGAGCGCCCTCATGGAATTGGGATCCATTGATGATTTTGGGGTTGCTAGGTACTCAGTTTTAATCAATCATTTCTGATTCTGACGTAGTCTATGGGCGCTGAAGATTTAAGGGCCAGCCGTGGAACTCGCATCCAGGGATGGTTTCATGGTCGGTATAGACTCAGTTTTCGTCACTGATTTATGATTATCTGGGAGTCTATGGGTGCTGATGATTTGAGCGCCCCCATGGAACTGGGATTTGGTGATGATTTCGGGTTCGCCAGGGACTCATTTTTCGGCAATCATTTCTGATTCTGAGGTAGTCAATTGGCGCTGAAGATTTAAGGGCCAGCCGTGGAACTCGTATCCCGGGATGATTTGAGGGTCGGCATGGACTCAGTTTTCGTCACTGATTTCTGATTTGAGGTAGTCTGTAGGCGTAGGAGATTTGAGCGCCCTCATGGAATTGGGATCCTTTGATGATTTTGGGGTTGCTAGGTACTCAGTTTTCATCAATAATTTCTGATTCTGACGTAGTCTATGGGCGCTGAAGATTTAAAGGCCAGCCGTGGAACTCGCATCCAGGGATGATTTCATGGTCGGCATGGACTGAGTTTTCGTCACTCATTTATGATTCTAAGGTAGTCTATGGGCGCTGATGATTTAAGCGCCCTCGTGGAACTGGGATCCGGTGATGATTTCTGCGTCGGCAGGGACTGGATTTTCGTCAATCGTTTCTGATTCTGAGGTAGTCTATGGGCGCTGAAGATTTGATCGCCCCCGTGGAAATGGGATCCCGTGATGAAATCAGGGTCGACAGGGTCTCAGTTTTCATCATTCATTTCTGATTCTGAGGTAGTCTATGGGGCTGAAGATTTGAGCGCCCCCATGGAACTGGGATTTGGTGATGGTTTCGGGTTCGTCAGGGACTCATTTTTCGGCAATAATTTCTGATTCTAAGGTAGTCAATTGGCACTGAAGATTTAAGGGCCAGCCGTGGAACTCGTATCCAGGGATGATTTCAGGGTCGGCATGGACTCAGTTTTCGTCACTGATTTCTGATTTGAGGTAGTCTGTAGGCGTAGGAGATTTGAGCGCCCTCATGGAATTGGGATCCATTGATGATTTTGGGGTTGCTAGGTACTCAGTTTTAATCAATCATTTCTGATTCTGACGTAGTCTATGGGCGCTGAAGATTTAAGGGCCAGCCGTGGAACTCGCATCCAGGGATGGTTTCATGGTCGGTATAGACTCAGTTTTCGTCACTGATTTATAATTATCTGGGAGTCTATGGGTGCTGATGATTTGAGCGCCCCCATGGAACTGGGATTTGGTGATGATTTCGGGTTCGCCAGGGACTCATTTTTCGGCAATCATTTCTGATTCTGAGGTAGTCAATTGGCGCTGAAGATTTAAGGGCCAGCCGTGGAACTCGTATCCAGGGATGATTTGAGGGTCGGCATGGACTCAGTTTTCGTCACTGATTTCTGATTTGAGGTAGTCTGTAGGCGTAGGAGATTTGAGCGCCCTCATGGAATTGGGATCCTTTGATGATTTTGGGGTTGCTAGGTACTCAGTTTTCATCAATAATTTCTGATTCTGACGTAGTCTATGGGCGCTGAAGATTTAAGGGCCAGCCGTGGAACTCGCATCTAGGGATGGTTTCATGGTCGGCATGGACTCAGTTTTCGTCACTGATTTATGATTATCTGGGAGTCTATGGGTGCTGACGATTTGAGCGCCCCCATGGAACTGGGATTTGATGATGATTTCGGGTTCGCCAGGGACTCATTTTTCGGCAATCATTTCTGATTCTGAGGTAATCAATTGGCGCTGAAGATTTAAGGGCCAGCCGTGGAACTCGTATCCGGGGATGATTTCAGGGTCGGCATGGACTCAGTTTTCCTCACTGATTTCTGATTTGAGGTAGTCCGTGTGCGTAGGAGATTTGAGCGCCCTCATGGAATTGGGATCCATTGATGATTTTGGGGTTGCTAGGTACTCAGTTTTCATCAATCATTTCTGATTCTGATGTAGTCTATGGGCGTTGAAGATTTAAAGGCCAGCCGTGGAACTCGCATCCAGGGATGATTTCATGGTCGGCATGGACTGAGTTTTCGTCACTCATTTATGATTCGAAGGTAGTCTATGGGCGCTGATGATTTAAGCGCCCTCGTGGAACTGGGATCCGGTGATGATTTCTGGGTCGGCAGGGACTGGATTTTCATCAATCGTTTCTGATTCTAAGGTAGTCTATGGGCGCTGAAGATTTGATCGCCCCCGTGGAAATGGGATCCCGTGATGACATCTGGGTCGGCAGGGACTCAGTTTTCATCATTCATTTCTGATTCTGAGGTAGTCTATGGGGCTGAAGATTTGAGCGCCCCCATGGAACTGGGATTTGGTGATGATTTCGGGTTCGCCAGGGACTCATTTTTCGGCAATCATTTCTGATTCTGAGGTAGTCAATTGGCGCTGAAGATTTAAGGGCCAGCCGTGGAACTCGTATCCAGGGATGATTTCAGGGTCGGCATGAACTCAGTTTTCATCACTGATTTCTGATTTGAGGTAGTCTGTAGGCGTAGGAGATTTGAGCGCCCTCATGGAATTGGGATCCATTGATGATTTTGGGGTTGCTAGGTACTCAGTTTTCATCAATCATTTTTGATTCTGACGTAGTCTATGGGCGCTGAAGATTTAAGGGCTAGCCATGGAACTCGCATCCAGTGATGGTTTCATGGTCGGCATGGACTCAGTTTTCGTCACTGATTTATGATTATCTGGGAGTCTATGGGTGCTGACGATTTGAGCGCCCCCATGGAACTGGGATTTGGTGATGATTTCGGGTTCGCCAGGGACTCATTTTTCAGCAATCATTTCTGATTCTGAGGTAGTCAATTGGCGCTGAAGATTTAAGGGCCAGCCGTGGAACTCGTATCCGGGGATGCTTTCAGGGTCGGCATGGACTCAGTTTTCCTCACTGATTTCTGATTTGAGGTAGTCTGTGTGCGTAGGAGATTTGAGCGCCCTCATGGAATTGGGATCCATTGATGATTTTGGGGTTGCTAGGTACTCAGTTTTCATCAATCATTTCTGATTCTGACGTAGTCTATGGGCGCTGAAGATTTAAAGGCCAGCCGTGGAACTCGCATCCAGGGATGATTTCATGGTCGGCATGGACTGAGTTTTCATCACTCATTTATGATTCTAAGGTAGTCTATGGGCGCTGATGATTTAAGCGCCCTCGTGGAACTGGGATCCGGTGATGATTTCTGGGTCGGCATGGACTCAGTTTTCATCACTGATTTATGATTATGTGGTAGTCTATGGGCGCTGAAGATTTGAGCGCCCAGTGGAACTGGGATCCCATGACGACATGTGGGTCTGCAGGGACTTAGTTTCCGTCACTGATTTATGATTATGTGGTAGTCTATAGGCGCTGAAGATTTAAGGGCCAGCCGTGGAACTCGGATCCAGGGTCGGCATGGACCTAGTTTTCATCACTGATTTCTAATTCTGGGGTAGTCTAAGGGTGCTGAGGATTTAAGCGCCCCCGTGGAGGTGGGATCCCGTGACGACATCTGCGTCGGCAGGGACTCAGTTTTCGTCACTGATTTATAATTATGTGGTAATCTATCGGCGCTGAAGATTTGAGCACCCCCGTGGAACTGGGATCGGGTGATGATTTCAGGGTCGCTAGTGACTCATTTTTCCTCGATAATTTTTGATTTTGAGTGTAAACACCCAAACGAAAATATATATCTATGTCTATATATATATATATTTAAAGAGAAAGAGAGAGAGAAAGATGGTGGTGAATGCAGATTTCGCTGCCGATGCAGAAATCGGCAGCGACGCAGTTTTCGCTGCCGATTCTGGATTGGGCAGCGACGCAGATTTCGCTGCCGATGCAGAAATCGGCAGCGACGCAGATTTCGCTGCCGATGCAGAAATCGGCAGCGACGCAGTTTTCGGCTGCCGATTTCTCAATCAACAGTGACGCACAGCTGGGAGGGAGGGGTAAAAACTGGTTTTAGATAAACCAAACAAGGATAAGGACACACCTAAACCAACCCCCAAACAACCCAATTCATTTGATGGGTAGTATAAATACAAAGAGGGGAGAGAGAATGACTCATCTTCTTCCCAAACCAGCAGCTGCATGTCATTCTTCCCTTCCCCTTTCACATCAAAAACGTGAATCAAACTAGTAGAGTGTCTTGTGAGCTTGTGAGGGAGAGATGAGACCTTGAGAGAGGAGTGGGCAGCTGCATAGAGGAGAGGAAAAAGAGAGCTGGAAAACGTGAGAGGAAGAAGAAGGAAGAGAACCAGCAGCTGAAGAGAAAAGAATAGTGTCAAACCTTCCTCAAACTTAGTTAAATTCAGAAGGTATGAGTCATGGAACTCCCTTTCCTCTCCCCCTTAAAATCAAAAACGAAAATGAAGAAGAAAAACCCTAAGAAAAATTGATCTAAGACCTAAGCCAACTATGGGGGAAACTGAAATTAACTAGGAGAACTAGCAAACAGAAGTGAAATAAAGTCAATTTCAAAACATCTAACAATTATGGTAGAAGCTGGCTTTAACTATGGGGTAGGCCAGCATGCATGTGTGTGTGTGTTCTGCTGAAATTAAATGTGTTTCTGTTGTGATGTTGCTGCTGGAATTAATGTGTTCTGTTGTGATGATTGTTGCTGCAATTAATGTGTTCTGCTATGATGTTCTTGCTGGAATTTAATGTGTTCTGCTGTGATGTTAGTGCTGGAATTTAATGTGTTCTGCTGTGATGTTAGTGCTGGAATTTAATGCGTTCTGCTGTGATGTTATTGCTGGAATTTTGTTGAAGAACTATGTGCTGAAATTGATGGTTCCGAGTTGTGTATTGCGCAGCGAAATTCTGTTTCGCTGCCGCAACGGAACCTTCTGCAGCGAATTGATATTCGCTGCCGATTTGTGTGTTGCGCAGTGAAATTCTGTTTCGCTGCCGCAACTGAACCTCCTGCAGCGAATTGATATTCGCTGTCGATTTGTGTGTTGCGCAGCGAAATTCTGTTTCGCTGCCGCAACGGAACCTGCTGCAGCGAATTGATATTCGCTGCCGATTTGTGTGTTGCGCAGCGAAATTCTGTTTCGCTGCCGCAACTGAATCTCCTGCAGCGAATTGATATTCGCTGCCGATTTGTGTGTTGCGCAGCGAAATTCTGTTTCGCTGCCGCAACGGAACCTGCTGCAGCGAATTGATATTCGCTGCCGATTTGTGTGTTGCGCAGCGAATTTCTGTTTCGCTGCCGCAACGGAACCTCCTGCAGCGAATTGATATTCGCTGCCGATTTGTGTGTTGCGCAGCGAAATTCTGTTTCGCTGCCGCAACTGAACCTGCTGCAGCGAATTGATATTCGCTGCCGATTTGTGTGTTGCGCAGCGAAATTCTGTTTCGCTGCCGCAACTGAACCTCCTGCAGCGAATTGATATTCGCTGCCGATTTGTGTATTGCGCAGCGAAATTCTGTTTCGCTGCCGCAACTGAACCTCCTGCAGCGAATTGATATTCGCTGCCGATTTGTGCGTTGCGCAGCGAAACTGTGGCGCCAACAGCGATGCAGTTTTCGTTGCCGAACTGGCTGCCGGCAGCGAAACAGTTGTCGCTGCCGAACTGGCAGCCCGCAGCGAACCAGTTCTCGCTGCCGAATTCCTACAATAAGCCTCCTAGGCGGGAATGACTTAAATGCTAGTAACAATTGCATGTTATGATGATGTAAAATAAGGAACACTTGAATGTGAACATATGAACTCTTGAAATAAGTGTGATGATGAATATGATTCAAAAATAAAATAAATACAAATGTGCTAATTTGTGACCATTGATGTCTTAGGTGGTGCGGTCGGGAGTGGACCATCAACAAGACAGGAACGACCCACAGGTGGAGCAGGTAGGTGACTTGGACCTTCCTTTTTCTTACGTTGAATATTGAAATATTTTAACTTGAGTACTATCATATTGTTAGAACCGATATTAGATTGTTGAACGCTTGAATGTTGATTAAAGAATGATTAGCTTCGGCTAATGGCATCCGAAAGGATGGCCGGGACAAAAAGAGTGATTAGCTTCGGCTAATGGCATCCAAACGGATGGCCGGGATAAAGAATGATTAGCTTCGGCTAATGGCGTCCGAAGGGATGGCCGGGACAAAGAATGATTAGCTTCGGCTAATGGCGTCCGAAGGGATGGCCGGGACAAAGAATGATTAGCTTCGGCTAATGGCATCCGAAAGGATGGCCGGGACAAAAGAGTGATTAGCTTCGGCTAATGGCGTCCGAATGGATGGCCGGGACAAAGAATGATTAGCTTCGGCTAATGGCATCCAAACGGATGGATGGCTGGGATAAAAGAGTGACTTCGCTGCCGAAGCAGAAATCGGCAGCGACGCAGATTTCGCTGCCGATTCTGGATCGGCAGCGACGCAGATTTCCGCTGCCGATTCTGAATCGGCAGCGACGCAGATTCTGCTGCCGATACAGAAATCGGCAGCGACGCAGATTCCGCTGCCGATTCTGGATCGGCAGCGACGCAGATTCCGCTGCCGATTCTGGATCGGCAGCGACGCAGATTTCCGCTGCCGATTCTGAATCGGCAGCAACGCAGATTCTGCTGCCGATACAGAAATCGGCAGCGACGCAGATTCCGCTGCCGATTCTGGATCGGCAGCAACACAGTTTTCGCTGCCGATTCCTTGATCGGCAGCAATGCAGTTTCTGCTGCCGATTTTGGATGGGCAGCGACGCAGCTTTCGCCATGGAAGGCCGACACAAATGAATGACTAGTTTTGGCGAATGGCATCCGAAAACTTGTGTATCTATATGTACTACTAGTTGTTGTAGCAAATACATGAAGAAATTATAATTGTTAATGTTTTATTTAATTGCCAAACCGTGAGTTACCATTCTTATTATTATTAAATATTTGCATTCTCTTAAATGTTTGTACTGCTGCAGGGACTTCACACCAACGAGATGTCTAGGAAACCCGATACACGGGAACCTATTTTGCAAGGAATTATGTAGATGTATCTTAAATCACAATGTATTTTGTATGGATCAATGTACTGAATGTATAACTTTTATTAGATCCTTTTTGTTTAAAATTGTGATGACTATTAGTAGGAGAAGACTGTAAACTCATGTCTATGTATATATTTTTAATACGAACTTCAAATCAAGCAACCTTATTATTACGTGTTTGTGTAAGATTCACTTTGAAATGAAATGTTGATTGTATGGATTGTATTTCGATGATGTGAGGATTTAGATTCATTGATTGCCGGCACCATGTGGATTGAATGCATAAAAAAAAAAAAAAATTATTGTGTTTTGGGCTTGGAAAGCCGGGTTGTTACATTGAGGTTGTCGATGGGAGCTGAAGATTTGAACGCCCCTGTGGAAATGGGATCCCGTGATGACATCTGGGTCGGCAGGGACTCAGTTTTCATCATTCATTTCTGATTCTGAGGTAGTCTATGGGCGCTGAAGATTTGAGCGCCCAGTGGAACTGGGATCCCATGACGACATGTGGGTCTGCAGGGACTCAGTTTCCGTCACTGATTTATGATTATGTGGTAGTCTATAGGCGCTGAAGATTTAAGGGCCAGCCGTGGAACTCGGATCCAGGGTCGGCATGGACCTAGTTTTCATCACTGATTTCTAATTCTGGGGTAGTCTAAGGGTGCTGAGGATTTGAGCGCCCCCGTGGAGGTGGGATCCCGTGACGACATCTGCGTCGGCAGGGACTCAGTTTTCGTCACTGATTTATAATTATGTGGTAATCTATCGGCGCTGAAGATTTGAGCACCCCCGTGGAACTGGGATCGGGTGATGATTTCAGGGTCGCTAGTGACTCATTTTTCCTCGATAATTTTTGATTTTGAGGTTGTCCATTGGCGTTGAAGATTTAAGGGCTAGCCGTGGAACTCGGATCCAGGGATGATTTCAGGGTTGGCATGGACTCAGTTTTCATCACGGATTTTTGATTCTGAGGTAGTCTATGGGCGCTAAAGATTTGAGCGCCCTCATGGAACTGGGATCCATTGATGATTTTGGGGTTGCCAGGTACTCAGTTTTCATCAATCATTTCTGATTCTGACATAGTCTATGGGCGCTGAAGATTTAAGGGCCAGCCAAGGAACTCGCATCCAGGGATGATTTTATGGTCGGCATGGACTAAGTTTTCGTCACTGATTTATGATTATGTGGGAGTCTATGGGCGCTGAAGATTTGAGGGCCACCGTGAAACTGGGATCTGATTATGATTTCGAGGTCGCTAGGGACTCTTTTTTTGTCAATCATTTCTGATTCTGAGATAGTCTAGTGGCGCTGAAGATTTAAGGGCCAGCCGCAGAACTAACATCTAGGGATGATTTCAGGGTCGGCATGAAATCAGTTGTCATAACTGATTTCTGATTCTGAGGTAGTCTATGGGCGCTGAAGATTTGAGCGCCCCTGCGGAACTGGGATCCCGTGATGACATCTGGGTCGGCAGGGACTCAATTTTCATCACTGATTTATGATTATGTGGCAGTCTATGGGTGCTGAAGATTTGATTGCCCCCGTGGAACTAGGATTTGGTGATGATTTTGGGTTCGCTAGGGACTTATTTTTTGTCATTCTTTTCTGATTTTGAGGTAGTCTAGGGGCGCTGAAGATTTAAGGGCCAGCCGCGAAACTAGCACCAAAGGATGATTTCAGGGTCGGCATGGACTCAGTTTTCGTAACTTATTTCTGATTCTGAGGTAGAGTATGGGCGCTGAAGATTTGATCGGCCCCGTTGAACTGGGATCCCGAGAGGACATCTGTGTCGGCAGGGCCTGGGTTTTCTGCAATCATTTTTTATTCTATGGTAGTCTTGGGCGCTGAAGATTTAAGGGCCAGCCGTGGAACTCGCATCAAGGGATGATTTCTGGGTCGGCATGGACTGGGTTTTCGTCACTGATTTATGATTATATGGGAGTCAATGGGCGCTCAAGATTTGAGCGCCCCTGTGGAACTGGGATCTGGTGAGGATTTCAGCGTCGCCAGGGACTCATTTTTTGTCAATCATTTCTGATTCTGAGGTAGTCTATGGGCGGTGAAGATTTAAGGTCCAGCTGTGGAACTCGGACCCAGGGATGATTTCAGGGTCGGCATGGACTCCGTTTTTGTCACTGATTTCTGATTCTGAGGTAGTCTATGGGCGTTGAAGATTTGAGCCCACATGGAACTGGGATCCGTGACGACATCTGAGTCGGTAGGGACTCATTTTTCGTCACTCATTTTTGATTATGTGGTAGTCTATGGGCGCTGAAGATTTGAGTGCCCCCGTGGAACTGCAATCGGGTGATGATTTCGGTGTCCCTAGGGACTCATTTTTCGTCAATCATTTCTGATTTTGAGGTAGTCTATGGGCGTTGAAGATTTGATCGCCCCCTGGAACTGGGATCCCATGATGACATCTGGGTCGGTAGGGACTCAGTTTTTGTCAATCATTTATGATTCTGAGGTTGTCTATGGGCGCTGAAGATTTAAGGGCCAGTCGTGGAACTCGGATCCAGGGATGATTTCAGGGTCGGCATGGACTCAGTTTTCGTCACTGATTTCTGATTCTGAGGTAGTCTAAGGGCGCTGAAGATTTGAGCGCCCCCGTGGAACTGGGATCCATTGATGATTTCTGGGTTTCCAGGTACTCAGTTGTAATCAATCATTTCTGATCCTGATGTAGTCTATGGGCGTTGAAGATTTAAGAGCCAGCCGTGGAACTCGCATCCAGGGATGATTTCAGGGTTGGCATGGACTCAGTTTTTGTCACTGATTTATGATTATGTGGGAGTCTATAGGCACTGAAGATTTGAGCGCCCCCGTTGAAATGGATCTGGTGATGATTTTGTTGTAGCCAGGGACTCATTTTTCGTCAATCATTTCTGATTCTGAGGTAGTCTATGGACGCTGAAGATTTAAGGGCCAGCCGTGGAACTCAGATCCAGGGATGATTTCAGGGTCGGGATGGACTCAGTTTTCGTCACTGATTTCTGATTTTGAGGTAGTCTATGGGCGCTGAAGATTTGAGCGCCCCCGTGGAACTGGGATCCCGAGACGACATCTGGGTGGGCAGGGACTCGGTTTTCGTCATTGATTTCTGATTATGTGGTAGTCTATGGGCACCGAAAATTTGAGCGCCCCCGTGGAACTGGGATCTCGAGATGACATCTGGGTCGGCAGGGACTGGGGTTTCATTAATCATTTCTGATTCTAAGGTAGTCTATCGGCGCTGAAGATTTAAGGGCCAGCAGTGGAACTCACATCCATGGATGATTTCATGGTCGGCATGGACTCAGTTTTCGTCACTGATTTATGATTATCTGGGAGTCTATGTGTGCTAAAGATTTGATTGCCCCCGTGGAACTGGGATTTGGTGATGATTTCGGGTTCGCCAGGGACTCATTTTTTGGCATTCATTTCTGATTTTGAGGTAGTCCTTGGGCGCTGAAGATTTGAGCGCCTCCGTGGAACTAGGATCCCGTCACGACATCTGGGTCGGCAGGGACTCAGTTTTCGTCACTGATTTATGATTATGTGGTAGTCTATGGGTGCTGAATATTTAGGACCCATTTATGATCTGGTGATGATTTAGGACTCATTTTTCGTCAATCATTTCTGATTCTGAGGTAGTCTTTGGGCGCTGAAGATTTGATCGCCCCCGTGGAACTGGGATCCTGTGATGACATCTGGGTCGGCAGTTTTCGTCATTTATTTATGATTTTGAGGTAGTCCATGGGCGCTAAAGATTTGAATGCCCTCGTGGAACTGGGATGCGGTGATGATTTTTGGGTTGGCATGGACTTAGTTTTCATCACTGCTTTCTGATTCTGAGGTAGTCTATGAGCGCTGAAGATTTGAGTGCCCCTGTGGAACTGGGATCCCGTGACGACATCTGGGTCGGCAGGAACTCAGTTTTCGTCAATCATTTATGATTCTGAGGTAGTCTATGGGCGATGAAGATTTGAGCGCCCTCGTGGAACTGGGATCCGTCGATGATTTTGGGGTTGCCAGGTACTCAGTTTTCATTAATCATTTCTGTTTCTAAGGTAGTCTATGGGCGCTGAAGATTTAAAGGCCAGCCGTGGAATCTCATCCAGGGATGATTTCAAGGTCGGCATGGACTCAGTTTCGTCACTGATTTATGATTATGTGGGAGTCTATGGGCGCTGAAGATTTGAGCGCCCCCGTGGAACTCGGATCTCGTGATGACATCTGGGTCGGTAGGGACTCAATTTTCGTCAATCATTTTTTATTCTGAGGTAGTTTATGGGCGACGAAGATTTGAGTGCCCTCGTGGAATTGGGATCCGTTGATGATTTTGGGGTCGGCATGGACTCAGTTTTCGTCATTGATTTCTGACTCTCAGGTAGTATATGGGCTCTAAAGATTTCAGGGCCAGCCGTGGAACTCGGATCCAGGGATGATTTCATGGTCAACTTGGATTCAGTTTTCGTCACTGATTTATGATTCTGAGGTAGTCCATAGGCGCTGAAGATTTAAGGGCCAGCCACGGAACTCGGATCCAGGGATGATTTCATGGTCAACTTGGATTCAGTTTTCGTCACTGATTTATGATTCTGAGGTAGTATATGGGCGCTGAAGATTTAAGGGCCAGCCGTGGAACTCGGAACCAGGGATGATTTTGAGGGTCGGCATGGACTCAATTTTCGTCACTCATTTCTGACTCTGAGGAAGTATATGGGCGCTGAAGATTTGAGCCCCCCCGTGGAACTGGGATGCAGTGATGTTTTCTGGTCTGCAAGGACAGAGTTTTCGTCAATCATTTCTGATTCTGAGGTAGTCTCTAGGCGCTGAAGATTTAAGGGCCAGCCGTGGAACTCGGATCGAGGGATGATTTCAGGGTCTGCATGGACTCAGTTTTCGTCACTCATTTCTGACTCTGAGATAGTATATGTGCGTTGAAGATTTCAAGTGTAGCCGTGGAACTCGGATCCAAGGATGATTTCAGGGTCAGCTTGGATTCAATTTTCATTACTGATTTATGATCCTGAGGTAGTCTATCACGCTGAAGATTTAAGTGCCCCCGTGGAACTAGGATCTGGTGATGATTTCAGTGTCGCCAGGGACTCATTTTTCGTGAATCATTTCTGATTCTGAGGTAGTATATGGGCGCTGAAGATTTAAGGGCCAGCCGTGGAACTGGGATCCCGAGATGACATCTGGGTCGGCAGGGACTCCGTTTTCGTCAATCATTTCTGATTCTGAGGTAGTCTCTAGGCGCTGAAGATTTAAAGGCCAGCCGTGGAACTCGGATCGAGGGATGATTTCAGGGTCTGCATGGACTCAGTTTTCGCCACTCATTTGTGACTTTGAGGTACTATATGGGCGCTGAAGATTTCAGGGCCAGCCGTGGAACTCGGATCCAGGGATGATTTCATGGTCAGCTTGGATTCAGTTTTCGTCACTGATTTATGATTGTGATTTAGTCTATGGCGCTGAAGATTTAAGGGCCAGCGGTGGAACTCAGATCCAGGGATGATTTCAAGGTCAGCATGGACTCAATTTTCGTTAGTCATTTATGATTCTAAGGCAGTCTATGGGTGCTGAAGATTTGAGCTCCCCCGTGGAACTGGGATCCCCTGATGAAATTTAGGTCGCCAGGGACTCAGTTTTTGTCAATCATTTCTGATTCTGAGGTCGTCTATGGGCTCTGGAGATTTGATCGCTCGCATGGAACTAGGTTGCGGTGATGATTTCTGGGTTGGCAGGAACTCTGTTTTCATCACTGATTTCTGATTCAGAGGTAGTCTATGGGCGCTGAGGATTTGCGCGCCCCCATGGAACTGGGATTCCCTGATGACATTTGGGTCACCAGGGACTCAGTTTTTGTCAATCATTTTTTATTCTGAGGTCGTCTATGGGCTCTGGAGATTTGATCGCTCACGTGGAACTGGGATGCGGTGATGATTTCTGGGTCGGCAGGAACTCTGTTTTCATCGCTGATTTCTTATTCAGAGGTAGTCTATGGGCATTGAGGATTTGCGCGCCCCCGTGGAACTGGGATCCCGTGATGACATCTGGGTTGGCAGGGACTCAGTTTTCATCAATGATTTTTGATTCTGAGGTAGTCTTTGGGCGCTGAAGATTTGAGTGCCCCCGTGGAACTGGGATATGGTGTTGATTTCTGGGTCGGCAGGGACTCAGTTTTCGTCAATCATTTCTGATTCTGAGATAGTCTATGGGCACTGACGATTTGATCGCCCTCGTGGAACTAGGATACGGTGTTGATTTCTGGGTCGGCATGGACACTGTTTTCGTCACTGATTTCTGATTCTGAGGTAGTCTATGGGCGATGAAGATTTAAGGGCCAGTCAGGTAACTCGGATCCCGGGATGATTTCAGGGTCGGCTTGGACTCAGTTTTCGTCGCTGATTTCTGATTCTGAGGTAGTCTATGGGCACTGAAGATTTGAGTGCCCCCGTGGAACTAGGAACTGGTGATGATTTCGGGGTTGCCAGGGACTCATTTTTTGTCAATCATTTCTGATTCTGAGATAGTCTAGTGGCGCTGAAGATTTAAGGGCCAGCCGCAGAACTAGCATCCAGGGATGATTTCAGGGTCGGCATGAAATCAGTTGTCATAACTGATTTCTGATTCTGAGGTAGTCTATGGGCGCTGAAGATTTGAGCGCCCCTGCGGAACTGGGATCCCGTGATGACATCTGGGTCGGCAGGGACTCAATTTTCATCACTGATTTATGATTATGTGGCAGTCTATGGGTGCTGAAGATTTGATTGCCCCCGTGGAACTAGGATTTGGTGATGATTTTGGGTTCGCTAGGGACTTATTTTTTGTCATTCTTTTCTGATTTTGAGGTAGTCTAGGGGGGCTGAAGATTTAAGGGCCAGCCGCGAAACTAGCATCCAGGGATGATTTCAGGGTCGGCATGGACTCAGTTTTCGTAACTTATTTCTGATTCTGAGGTAGAGTATGGGCGCTGAAGATTTGATCGGCCCCGTTGAACTGGGATCCCGAGAGGACATCTGTGTCGGCAGGGCCTGGGTTTTCTTCAATCATTTTTTATTCTATGGTAGTCTTGGGCGCTGAAGATTTAAGGGCCAGCCGTGGAACTCGCATCAAGGGATGATTTCTGGGTTTTCGTCACTGATTTATGATTATATGGGAGTCAATGGGCGCTCAAGATTTGAGCGCCCCTGTGGAACTGGATCTGGTGAGGATTTCAGCGTCGCCAGGGACTCATTTTTTGTCAATCATTTCTGATTCTGAGGTAGTCTATGGGCGGTGAAGATTTAAGGTCCAGCTGTGGAACTCGGACCCAGGGATGATTTCAGGGTCGGCATGGACTCCGTTTTTGTCACTGATTTCTGATTCTGAGGTAGTCTATGGGCGTTGAAGATTTGAGCCCACATGGAACTGGGATCCGTGACGACATCTGAGTCGGTAGGGACTCATTTTTCGTCACTCATTTATGATTATGTGGTAGTCTATGGGCGCTGAAGATTTGAGTGCCCCCGTGGAACTGCAATCGGGTGATGATTTCGGTGTCCCTAGGGACTCATTTTTCGTCAATCATTTCTGATTTTGAGGTAGTCTATGGGCGTTGAAGATTTGATCGCCCCCTCAAACTGGATCCCGTGATGACATCTGGGTCGGCAGGGACTCAGTTTTTGTCAATCATTTATGATTCTGAGGTTGTCTATGGGCGCTGAAGATTTAAGGGCCAGCCGTGGAACTCGGATCCAGGGATGATTTCAGGGTCGGCATTGTAACGCCCTGTAATTTCGTACATTCATAAAAGAACTTTGAGCATTAACTTTTAAAAAAATGGGGTTTTTTTTTTTTTTATCCACCAAACTTATCGGAGACTTGCCGAAATTTCCACTGAAATTTTGGCAGAGTTTCTTTTATATCTAGAGGTCCCAAGTTATCGACAATCATCCTGTACAATTATACTTATTTCTCAATCACATCATAATCATGTAGAACCTCAACAACACATCATTCACGGTACATGCCTCACATTTCGCATGCTCATTTCTTTCCCATTAACACACGTAATTCATAATAATTGCAAGTAAGCAAACTAAGATTACAAATACAGAATAATACATTTTTATGACAAAATACATTAATGTTCATCTTCTTATTCAATCATGCAAAAGGAAACTAGAGGACCTGAAACGCTACTCCTGGCGTGAATCTGAAGGACCTGCAATTCATAATGTATATAATAAATATAGCATAAAAGGAAAATCACACAATACATGCACGAAGTTAAACATATATTCAACGATATGCAATCATAGTTCCTTGAAATTCTCATTTATCCTTCCACTATTACGTCTCTATCCATCCTTCCTAGAATCATTCAACATTTTCATTTCGTGTCTTGTTTCACCTCATGAGCGCATTTAATTCATTATAATAATTCAACATTTTTATTTTGTGTCTTGTTTCACCTCATGAGCGCATTTAATTCATTATAATATCTACCATGTGATTTCTCACCCTCTTACTCTATCTCTTTATATCAATTTCAATCCCAACATCTATTATACCTATTATGGCTTTTCCATATAAGTTGTCAAACTCATCATTATTTCGGTCCAATTTTAGTTTATAAATATATTCCACTTACATATTTCCTATGCCCATTTCAACACATTCCAATGTTTCTTTAGATTTTCAGTAAAATCTCTCATTATCATGGAACCTGCCATCATTTTCACAATATTCACATCCGATCCATCTTCGAATAAGATGACTATTATTGGCATTTTATTACACTATTATAATTATCACTAAATTCTTATCATGCCAGTAACAACATGAAACCTTTCCAATATTTACATTATTGGTCATAATTTCTTTGACATCCTCCCTGTGCGCAGGACATGATTCTCAAATTATATCAATTACAATTCTTTCCAATCAATTCAAAATACATCATATATATATATATATATATATATATATATATATATATATATATATATATCATTGCATTCTTTAAGTGTATAACACCTACCATGGTTAATGAACTTCTGCTCTCACGTCCCAAGCGATATGATATTTGCCTCCATCCTTCATAAGAATTAGATCCTCATCAGTTTCTTTTTTTTCTCTCCAATAATCCATGATATAAACACAAATTACCATTTTTGTTTAACAATTAGGTGTCATCCAACATTCCATTTATAATCTGACAAGTCAGTCATCCTGACACTATTAACACCACACAAGTAAGTTTAATTCAAGTTGTATATTCTGGTCATTAGAAAACAAAACTAATGCCACTAGCCCATCACCGGGTAACTAGTTCCTCCGCCCATCTTATTCCATAATTTCCAATCAATATCCGCCTCTTCAAGGCCGAATGAATAATCCTATCAAGATGTCAATCCCCATTTCATTAATATTTTTAATTATTACCTCTCCCCTAAAACTTGGAAGGGAATGCTGATACTAATAAATTTTCATTAGTGTTATTAGTCTCTCATATTAGAATCGGCTAATCAAGTTCATTATAAACGTCAAAATTAATACCATTGATTGATGTTATCGACTATTTCTAACATGAAATAGCCAATCAGATTTTTCTTTCCATAATATCTTGGAATATTCCCGGAAATGTTGATGTCAAGATTCTTGACATCATTAGCTTTCACTTCAGGAATAACTAGTCAAGTTTCGTGTGATTGCCGATATGGACAGCACCGGTCAATATCATTAACTATTCTCACCCGAATAGTTAATCAAGTTTAGTATCCCTCGTTTTCAGGGATGATTATGCCGATGTTAGTAAACCTTACTAACATCATTAGCCTCCGCATTCGGGACCGGCTAATCAAGTTTCGTGTGATTGCCGATATGGACAGCACCGGTCAATATCATTAACTATTCTCACCCGAATAGTTAATCAAGTTCAGTATCCCTCGTTTTCAGGGATGATTATGCCGATGTTAGTAAACCTTACTAACATCATTAGCCTCCGCATTCGGGACCGGCTAATCAAGTTTCGTGTGATTGCCGATATTGACAGCACCGGTCAGTATCATTAACTATTCTCACCCGAATAGTTAATCAAGTTCAGTATCCCTCGTTTTCAGGGATGATTATGCCGATGTTAGTAAACCTTACTAACATCATTAGCCTCCGCATTCGGGACCGGCTAATCAAGTTTCGTGTGATTGCCGATATTGACAGCACCGGTCAGTATCATTAACTATTCTCACCCGAATAGTTAATCAAGTTCAGTATCCCTCGTTTTCAGGGATGATTATGCCGATGTTAGTAAACCTTTCTAACATCATTAGCCTCCGCATTCGGGACCGGCTAATCAAGTTTCGTGTGATTGCCGATATTGATAGCACCGGTCAGTATCATTAACTATTCTCACCCGAATAGTTAATCAAGTTCAGTATCCCTCGTTTTCAGGCATGATTTGCATTCGAGACCGGCTAATCAAGTTTCGTGTGATTGCCGATATTGACAGCATCGGTCAATATCATTAACCTTTCACTCACCCCGGTCATTCACTTCGGATGCCATTAGCCAAAGCTAATCATTCATTTGTCTCGGCCATCCATCCGGATGTCATTAGCCAAAGCTAATCATTCGTTGTCCCGGCCATCCATTCGGATGCCATTAGCCGAAGCTAATCATTCATTTGTCCCGGCCATCCATCCGGATGCCATTAGCCGAAGCTAATCATTCGTTGTCCCGGCCATCCATTCGGATGCCATTAGCCGAAGCTAATCAGTCCTTCATCCCGGTCATCCATTCGGATGCCATTAGCCGAAGCTAATCAACCATTTGTCAACATTTAAGCCCGATGTTAGTAAACCTTACTAACATCATTAGCCTCCGCATTCGGGACCGGCTAATCAAGTTCGAGGAATGATCATCAACGAAGTCTATTAGTGTAATTCATATTCTTAACCCAGTCAAGTACTCAAATCCATTTTTAATTTCTCGTTTATTTCACTTTATCCTCTCTCTTTGTGGCTTCATCCATAGACGCAAAGACAAAGAATTTAATAAGTTCGTAAATTAACGCTACGTAAAAAGTGTAGGTATAGAACACCTACCAGCTGCAGAAGTTCAACTCGCTCTTCCTTGTTGTTGTTATGCCCCTCCAGCAAAGCTCCTACTATACGAGCTCCTGAGAAGTCGAGTGAATGCTTCTCCTACATTTTTAATATAACATCCTGAATCATTATTGAATCTTCCCGATTTATTCATAATATTCATAAATTCACAAAATCAAATACTTCCGTAAACAATTTCCATGAATGTATTTTATTTTCGTACTTGTCACTAAATTAAACGCCCATTTAATTCAATTCTTCATCAATGATCTTCAATGTCCAAAGGGCATGACTTTTCGTCACCGATTTTCTTTTGTCCCAAGACATTTAATCTATCACCAAACAATGTAATTTAACTTAAATTTTATCAATGACTACACATGCCAAATTTTTCCAAAAGCACACTCAAAATGATTCCTTATATCATAATTCAACTTACAACATGATTTTCCATTCTAACACAACCAAAATATTAGTCAATCACTATTCTTTATAGAATTTAACTATACCATCACTTATCAACACATCAAACATGACTCAAATAGAACACAAACACAACCATCATCATTAAACCCATTACCATTATCCCTAGTCCCAAAACATATTTTTTATGCTAACCCTTATATTCTCATTCAATATTTCTCAAACCAAACTTAAAACATCATTATTTAAATTTAGAGTTCAATACATCCAAACGGTGGAATTATACATCATTGTCATTAGAATAACATATCCAAAATTAACATACATCCAACGGTTAAAACTCCCGATATCAGAACAATACCGGACTGACCTGAAATTTGGAGACCTGCTGTTCAGGAAGTACAATTTCTGGTAGGAGTGTTCTTTTCCGATCTAAACCGTTCAGAATTTATATAACATCTGGATGAACAACATATCCAAAATCCAGACCAATCCAACGGTGAAATGATGATATAATAGCTGACGAACAAGGCTGTCTTGAAGTGTGATTTTCCAGAAATGTTCCTCCGGTGACAGCCCTCAAACGAAGTCTGATATGTACAATCCCTCCGGTCAGAATGTAGGTGACATTGAGCATCATAACATATTCAAAAATCAATTTAATCCAACGGTGGAAAGTCAAACTATGGCTACCGAAGTGCCTGCCCTGTTGCAATCCCAAAACCCATAGTTTCAAATCAATTTATTCTTTCTATTTTTCAGCAAATCAAGCCATTTTCATGCAATTAATCTCGAAATTCACATGAACAATTACTCCCCCAAAATATTTATATGAACCCTAGAATTTTAAACTTGGGGGTTTTCTTCTCCTCATGCAAGAACAAGAGAGAAAAACGAAATTACTAAAGGGTATATTGCTTACCTTTGCTACTTTAACTTATTTCAATGAATTCTTGCAAAAATTTACAAAAATCATGTCCTCCTCTTCCAATTTCCAGCTTCTTCTCTTTGTTTCTCTCAAGCTCTATAACTCTCTAAGTTGTTATTTAATTTGTTTTCTTGGATAGGATCCTCCTAAGAACACTCCCTTTTGATTTAGCTTGAAGAGATGAAGAGAAAATGAAGAAAATGGGACAAAACAAATGGTCTCCCTCCTGTTTCCTTTTTCATTTGCAGAGGACGTGTTCTGGTTTTAAAGAGAGGAGAGGAGAGTATTTGTTTTGATAAAATTACAAAAATGCCCCTTGTGTCATCTTCTTTCATTTACCCGATTTTCAGTACTCTTCGTAAATCTTTTCCAACTCCGATTGACACGAAATTTGAACTTAATATAAAACAATATGTCTGGAGATTCCTTACAAAATTTCAACCCGATCCAACGGTCGGATTGAGATATATCATCGATATCGTAAAACTAGACAATTAGTGTCTTTTACACAAAAATCTGAATTTCATGCATTAATTTATTTACTTAGATCCTCATGACATTTCCCCTTAATTTATACTCAATAAATTCAATATTACCACATTTATAATTAATTTGTCAAAATACGTGTTTTGACCGGGGTTTACATATCTTCTATTATTATTATTTTTGTTTTCTTATTCTTTCATCCATTGAAACCTCATCACTGGTTTCGCCAACGTTACAAGTTTTAAACTAAAAATCATGACTCTCTTTTCGACTTCAACAATATCTTTAAATTTGTTTATGGAGATCATTCTCTCTCTCACATGACACATTTATTGTCATTCCTACTATTTATTCATTTCTTTCATACCGAATATCCATTACTCATCGAAACGTCATTACTTCGATCCTATGTGTTGTTTTTTTTCTTTCTTTTTATTATTATTGTTCTTATTATTTATTTTTATTTACGGGGGTTTACATTCTCCCCTCCTTAAGAAATTTTGTCCTCAAAATTTAGGTTCCAGTTTAAGCTTGACATCAAATTTAACTTGTTAAATGCTTATCCCATCCTTACTATTTTCTTTCGGCCATGTTTCTTGTGTATCCGGTTTGGATATCCATAAGCATCCACTGACTCTGATCTTAGAGTACGAGTTCTTATGTTGTCAACCCTTACAGTTCCACTTTTACATCATAAGGAACCAACTTAGATCATACCATTACATGTTGTCTACGACAATAACCATTTATGTATAGTCCGAACATTGAAACTACTACCTTCTACATACAATTATATCATCATAATTCAGCCACCATTCTTACACTATAATAATGTTATTATAGCCTTTACTCACACATCATTATGCTATATACAACATAACCTTCATTTGTCCGTGAACTTATCAAAACAATCCACCTCATCTCTCTCTTTAGGGCCTTTACCATAGTTCTCATTCTTAGGATTTCTAACCATGATAACCATCACTGGTTCCTTAGAGTTATATAATTATAAATCCAATCCATCTAAGCCCCTCCTCCCTCACTCTCATTCTACCATAGTATTCATAGTTTCATTTGTACCAACAATTATAAACCACCATCATCATTTGACTTCTAAGCTTACTCTATCACCCTCATTAATCACTTCACATAAGTTGTATCATCCTCTACTCTACACATAACATCTCTTTCTTTTCTTTTCTTTTCTTTTTGGCATAACCTTTATTTATTTCAAACATTGTTGGTTAGAAGACTACTATTTGACATGGTACTTCATGTGACATTTAATCAAAAATAATTTTAGCACCATCATTACCCTACATTATAATATTATTTAACCTATCATCATAGACTTAATGAAGGATACACCTTATGCCTTCTAAAATCGTAATTTCACTAGGCATTGTATGTCAAACAATTTTCCATCCTATAGAACCTTTAACTTCCTTCCATTCACATGCAATACTTAAACTATGGTTCGAGCATTCATACTCAACTCTATCAACTCGTTATGTTCTTCATGTATTTCTAGAAACCCCTTTTTTTTTTCTCGTTCATCATTCGTTCATATTTTAACACATATCTGATACCAGATAATATTTTATCTCTCCTTATTTATCATATCATGGTCAACTGAATATTATCCAGGAGCTCTGATACCAATTGTAACGCCCTGTAATTTCGTACATTCATAAAAGAACTTTGAGCATTAACTTTTAAAAAAATGGGGTTTTTTTTTTTTTTATCCACCAAACTTATCGGAGACTTGCCGAAATTTCCACTGAAATTTTGGCAGAGTTTCTTTTATATCTAGAGGTCCCAAGTTATCGACAATCATCCTGTACAATTATACTTATTTCTCAATCACATCATAATCATGTAGAACCTCAACAACACATCATTCACGGTACATGCCTCACATTTCGCATGCTCATTTCTTTCCCATTAACACACGTAATTCATAATAATTGCAAGTAAGCAAACTAAGATTACAAATACAGAATAATACATTTTTATGACAAAATACATTAATGTTCATCTTCTTATTCAATCATGCAAAAGGAAACTAGAGGACCTGAAACGCTACTCCTGGCGTGAATCTGAAGGACCTGCAATTCATAATGTATATAATAAATATAGCATAAAAGGAAAATCACACAATACATGCACGAAGTTAAACATATATTCAACGATATGCAATCATAGTTCCTTGAAATTCTCATTTATCCTTCCACTATTACGTCTCTATCCATCCTTCCTAGAATCATTCAACATTTTCATTTCGTGTCTTGTTTCACCTCATGAGCGCATTTAATTCATTATAATAATTCAACATTTTTATTTTGTGTCTTGTTTCACCTCATGAGCGCATTTAATTCATTATAATATCTACCATGTGATTTCTCACCCTCTTACTCTATCTCTTTATATCAATTTCAATCCCAACATCTATTATACCTATTATGGCTTTTCCATATAAGTTGTCAAACTCATCATTATTTCGGTCCAATTTTAGTTTATAAATATATTCCACTTACATATTTCCTATGCCCATTTCAACACATTCCAATGTTTCTTTAGATTTTCAGTAAAATCTCTCATTATCATGGAACCTGCCATCATTTTCACAATATTCACATCCGATCCATCTTCGAATAAGATGACTATTATTGGCATTTTATTACACTATTATAATTATCACTAAATTCTTATCATGCCAGTAACAACATGAAACCTTTCCAATATTTACATTATTGGTCATAATTTCTTTGACATCCTCCCTGTGCGCAGGACATGATTCTCAAATTATATCAATTACAATTCTTTCCAATCAATTCAAAATACATCATATATATATATATATATATATATATATATATATCATTGCATTCTTTAAGTGTATAACACCTACCATGGTTAATGAACTTCTGCTCTCACGTCCCAAGCGATATGATATTTGCCTCCATCCTTCATAAGAATTAGATCCTCATCAGTTTCTTTTTTTTCTCTCCAATAATCCATGATATAAACACAAATTACCATTTTTGTTTAACAATTAGGTGTCATCCAACATTCCATTTATAATCTGACAAGTCAGTCATCCTGACACTATTAACACCACACAAGTAAGTTTAATTCAAGTTGTATATTCTGGTCATTAGAAAACAAAACTAATGCCACTAGCCCATCACCGGGTAACTAGTTCCTCCGCCCATCTTATTCCATAATTTCCAATCAATATCCGCCTCTTCAAGGCCGAATGAATAATCCTATCAAGATGTCAATCCCCATTTCATTAATATTTTTAATTATTACCTCTCCCCTAAAACTTGGAAGGGAATGCTGATACTAATAAATTTTCATTAGTGTTATTAGTCTCTCATATTAGAATCGGCTAATCAAGTTCATTATAAACGTCAAAATTAATACCATTGATTGATGTTATCGACTATTTCTAACATGAAATAGCCAATCAGATTTTTCTTTCCATAATATCTTGGAATATTCCCGGAAATGTTGATGTCAAGATTCTTGACATCATTAGCTTTCACTTCAGGAATAACTAGTCAAGTTTCGTGTGATTGCCGATATGGACAGCACCGGTCAATATCATTAACTATTCTCACCCGAATAGTTAATCAAGTTTAGTATCCCTCGTTTTCAGGGATGATTATGCCGATGTTAGTAAACCTTACTAACATCATTAGCCTCCGCATTCGGGACCGGCTAATCAAGTTTCGTGTGATTGCCGATATGGACAGCACCGGTCAATATCATTAACTATTCTCACCCGAATAGTTAATCAAGTTCAGTATCCCTCGTTTTCAGGGATGATTATGCCGATGTTAGTAAACCTTACTAACATCATTAGCCTCCGCATTCGGGACCGGCTAATCAAGTTTCGTGTGATTGCCGATATTGACAGCACCGGTCAGTATCATTAACTATTCTCACCCGAATAGTTAATCAAGTTCAGTATCCCTCGTTTTCAGGGATGATTATGCCGATGTTAGTAAACCTTACTAACATCATTAGCCTCCGCATTCGGGACCGGCTAATCAAGTTTCGTGTGATTGCCGATATTGACAGCACCGGTCAGTATCATTAACTATTCTCACCCGAATAGTTAATCAAGTTCAGTATCCCTCGTTTTCAGGGATGATTATGCCGATGTTAGTAAACCTTACTAACATCATTAGCCTCCGCATTCGGGACCGGCTAATCAAGTTTCGTGTGATTGCCGATATTGATAGCACCGGTCAGTATCATTAACTATTCTCACCCGAATAGTTAATCAAGTTCAGTATCCCTCGTTTTCAGGCATGATTTGCATTCGAGACCGGCTAATCAAGTTTCGTGTGATTGCCGATATTGACAGCATCGGTCAATATCATTAACCTTTCACTCACCCCGGTCATTCACTTCGGATGCCATTAGCCAAAGCTAATCATTCATTTGTCTCGGCCATCCATCCGGATGTCATTAGCCAAAGCTAATCATTCGTTGTCCCGGCCATCCATTCGGATGCCATTAGCCGAAGCTAATCATTCATTTGTCCCGGCCATCCATCCGGATGCCATTAGCCGAAGCTAATCATTCGTTGTCCCGGCCATCCATTCGGATGCCATTAGCCGAAGCTAATCAGTCCTTCATCCCGGTCATCCATTCGGATGCCATTAGCCGAAGCTAATCAACCATTTGTCAACATTTAAGCCCGATGTTAGTAAACCTTACTAACATCATTAGCCTCCGCATTCGGGACCGGCTAATCAAGTTCGAGGAATGATCATCAACGAAGTCTATTAGTGTAATTCATATTCTTAACCCAGTCAAGTACTCAAATCCATTTTTAATTTCTCGTTTATTTCACTTTATCCTCTCTCTTTGTGGCTTCATCCATAGACGCAAAGACAAAGAATTTAATAAGTTCGTAAATTAACGCTACGTAAAAAGTGTAGGTATAGAACACCTACCAGCTGCAGAAGTTCAACTCGCTCTTCCTTGTTGTTGTTATGCCCCTCCAGCAAAGCTCCTACTATACGAGCTCCTGAGAAGTCGAGTGAATGCTTCTCCTACATTTTTAATATAACATCCTGAATCATTATTGAATCTTCCCGATTTATTCATAATATTCATAAATTCACAAAATCAAATACTTCCGTAAACAATTTCCATGAATGTATTTTATTTTCGTACTTGTCACTAAATTAAACGCCCATTTAATTCAATTCTTCATCAATGATCTTCAATGTCCAAAGGGCATGACTTTTCGTCACCGATTTTCTTTTGTCCCAAGACATTTAATCTATCACCAAACAATGTAATTTAACTTAAATTTTATCAATGACTACACATGCCAAATTTTTCCAAAAGCACACTCAAAATGATTCCTTATATCATAATTCAACTTACAACATGATTTTCCATTCTAACACAACCAAAATATTAGTCAATCACTATTCTTTATAGAATTTAACTATACCATCACTTATCAACACATCAAACATGACTCAAATAGAACACAAACACAACCATCATCATTAAACCCATTACCATTATCCCTAGTCCCAAAACATATTTTTTATGCTAACCCTTATATTCTCATTCAATATTTCTCAAACCAAACTTAAAACATCATTATTTAAATTTAGAGTTCAATACATCCAAACGGTGGAATTATACATCATTGTCATTAGAATAACATATCCAAAATTAACATACATCCAACGGTTAAAACTCCCGATATCAGAACAATACCGGACTGACCTGAAATTTGGAGACCTGCTGTTCAGGAAGTACAATTTCTGGTAGGAGTGTTCTTTTCCGATCTAAACCGTTCAGAATTTATATAACATCTGGATGAACAACATATCCAAAATCCAGACCAATCCAACGGTGAAATGATGATATAATAGCTGACGAACAAGGCTGTCTTGAAGTGTGATTTTCCAGAAATGTTCCTCCGGTGACAGCCCTCAAACGAAGTCTGATATGTACAATCCCTCCGGTCAGAATGTAGGTGACATTGAGCATCATAACATATTCAAAAATCAATTTAATCCAACGGTGGAAAGTCAAACTATGGCTGCCGAAGTGCCTGCCCTGTTGCAATCCCAAAACCCATAGTTTCAAATCAATTTATTCTTTCTATTTTTCAGCAAATCAAGCCATTTTCATGCAATTAATCTCGAAATTCACATGAACAATTACTCCCCCAAAATATTTATATGAACCCTAGAATTTTAAACTTGGGGGTTTTCTTCTCCTCATGCAAGAACAAGAGAGAAAAACGAAATTACTAAAGGGTATATTGCTTACCTTTGCTACTTTAACTTATTTCAATGAATTCTTGCAAAAATTTACAAAAATCATGTCCTCCTCTTCCAATTTCCAGCTTCTTCTCTTTGTTTCTCTCAAGCTCTATAACTCTCTAAGTTGTTATTTAATTTGTTTTCTTGGATAGGATCCTCCTAAGAACACTCCCTTTTGATTTAGCTTGAAGAGATGAAGAGAAAATGAAGAAAATGGGACAAAACAAATGGTCTCCCTCCTGTTTCCTTTTTCATTTGCAGAGGACGTGTTCTGGTTTTAAAGAGAGGAGAGGAGAGTATTTGTTTTGATAAAATTACAAAAATGCCCCTTGTGTCATCTTCTTTCATTTACCCGATTTTCAGTACTCTTCGTAAATCTTTTCCAACTCCGATTGACACGAAATTTGAACTTAATATAAAACAATATGTCTGGAGATTCCTTACAAAATTTCAACCCGATCCAACGGTCGGATTGAGATATATCATCGATATCGTAAAACTAGACAATTAGTGTCTTTTACACAAAAATCTGAATTTCATGCATTAATTTATTTACTTAGATCCTCATGACATTTCCCCTTAATTTATACTCAATAAATTCAATATTACCACATTTATAATTAATTTGTCAAAATACGTGTTTTGACCGGGGTTTACATATCTTCTATTATTATTATTTTTGTTTTCTTATTCTTTCATCCATTGAAACCTCATCACTGGTTTCGCCAACGTTACAAGTTTTAAACTAAAAATCATGACTCTCTTTTCGACTTCAACAATATCTTTAAATTTGTTTATGGAGATCATTCTCTCTCTCACATGACACATTTATTGTCATTCCTACTATTTATTCATTTCTTTCATACCGAATATCCATTACTCATCGAAACGTCATTACTTCGATCCTATGTGTTGTTTTTTTTTCTTTCTTTTTATTATTATTGTTCTTATTATTTATTTTTATTTACGGGGGTTTACAGGCATGGACTCAGTTTTCGTCACTGATTTCTGATTCTGAGGTAGTCTAAGGGCGCTGAAGATTTGAGCGCCCCCGTGGAACTGGGATCCATTGATGATTTCTGGGTTTCCAGGTACTCAGTTGTAATCAATCATTTCTGATCCTGATGTAGTCTATGGGCATTGAGGATTTGCGCGCCCCCGTGGAACTGGGATCCCGTGATGACATCTGGGTCGGCAGGGACTCAGTTTTCATCAATGATTTTTGATTCTGAGGTAGTCTTTGGGCGCTGAAGATTTGAGTGCCCCCGTGGAACTGGGATATGGTGTTGATTTCTGGGTCGGCAGGGACTCAGTTTTCGTCAATCATTTCTGATTCTGAGATAGTCTATGGGCACTGACGATTTGATCGCCCTCGTGGAACTAGGATACGGTGTTGATTTCTGGGTCGGCATGGACACTGTTTTCGTCACTGATTTCTGATTCTGAGGTAGTCTATGGGCGATGAAGATTTAAGGGCCAGTCAGGTAACTCGGATCCCGGGATGATTTCAGGGTCGGCTTGGACTCAGTTTTCGTCGCTGATTTCTGATTCTGAGGTAGTCTATGGGCACTGAAGATTTGAGTGCCCCCGTGGAACTAGGATCTGGTGATGATTTCGGGGTTGCCAGGGACTCATTTTTTGTCAATCATTTCTGATTCTGAGATAGTCTAGTGGCGCTGAAGATTTAAGGGCCAGCCGCAGAACTAGCATCCAGGGATGATTTCAGGGTCGGCATGAAATCAGTTGTCATAACTGATTTCTGATTCTGAGGTAGTCTATGGGCGCTGAAGATTTGAGCGCCCCTGCGGAACTGGGATCCCGTGATGACATCTGGGTCGGCAGGGACTCAATTTTCATCACTGATTTATGATTATGTGGCAGTCTATGGGTGCTGAAGATTTGATTGCCCCCGTGGAACTAGGATTTGGTGATGATTTTGGGTTCGCTAGGGACTTATTTTTTGTCATTCTTTTCTGATTTTGAGGTAGTCTAGGGGGGCTGAAGATTTAAGGGCCAGCCGCGAAACTAGCATCCAGGGATGATTTCAGGGTCGGCATGGACTCAGTTTTCGTAACTTATTTCTGATTCTGAGGTAGAGTATGGGCGCTGAAGATTTGATCGGCCCCGTTGAACTGGGATCCCGAGAGGACATCTGTGTCGGCAGGGCCTGGGTTTTCTTCAATCATTTTTTATTCTATGGTAGTCTTGGGCGCTGAAGATTTAAGGGCCAGCCGTGGAACTCGCATCAAGGGATGATTTCTGGGTTTTCGTCACTGATTTATGATTATATGGGAGTCAATGGGCGCTCAAGATTTGAGCGCCCCTGTGGAACTGGATCTGGTGAGGATTTCAGCGTCGCCAGGGACTCATTTTTTGTCAATCATTTCTGATTCTGAGGTAGTCTATGGGCGGTGAAGATTTAAGGTCCAGCTGTGGAACTCGGACCCAGGGATGATTTCAGGGTCGGCATGGACTCCGTTTTTGTCACTGATTTCTGATTCTGAGGTAGTCTATGGGCGTTGAAGATTTGAGCCCACATGGAACTGGGATCCGTGACGACATCTGAGTCGGTAGGGACTCATTTTTCGTCACTCATTTATGATTATGTGGTAGTCTATGGGCGCTGAAGATTTGAGTGCCCCCGTGGAACTGCAATCGGGTGATGATTTCGGTGTCCCTAGGGACTCATTTTTCGTCAATCATTTCTGATTTTGAGGTAGTCTATGGGCGTTGAAGATTTGATCGCCCCCTCAAACTGGATCCCGTGATGACATCTGGGTCGGCAGGGACTCAGTTTTTGTCAATCATTTATGATTCTGAGGTTGTCTATGGGCGCTGAAGATTTAAGGGCCAGCCGTGGAACTCGAATCCAGGGATGATTTCAGGGTCGGCATGGACTCAGTTTTCGTCACTGATTTCTGATTCTGAGGTAGTCTAAGGGCGCTGAAGATTTGAGCGCCCCCGTGGAACTGGGATCCATTGATGATTTCTGGGTTTCCAGGTACTCAGTTGTAATCAATCATTTCTGATCCTGATGTAGTCTATGGGCGTTGAAGATTTAAGAGCCACCCGTGGAACTCGCATCCAGGGATGATTTCAGGGTTGGCATGGACTCAGTTTTCGTCACTGATTTATGATTATGTGGGAGTCTATAGGCACTGAAGATTTGAGCGCCCCCGTTGAAATGGATCTGGTGATGATTTTGTTGTAGCCAGGGACTCATTTTTCGTCAATCATTTCTGATTCTGAGGTAGTCTATGGACGCTGAAGATTTAAGGGCCAGCCGTGGAACTCAGATCCAGGGATGATTTCAGGGTCGGGATGGACTCAGTTTTCGTCACTGATTTCTGATTTTGAGGTAGTCTATGGGCGCTGAAGATTTGAGCGCCCCCGTGGAACTGGGATCCCGAGACGACATCTGGGTGGGCAGGGACTCGGTTTTCGTCATTGATTTCTGATTATGTGGTAGTCTATGGGCACCGAAAATTTGAGCGCCCCCGTGGAACTGGGATCTCGAGATGACATCTGGGTCGGCAGGGACTGGGGTTTCATTAATCATTTCTGATTCTAAGGTAGTCTATCGGCGCTGAAGATTTAAGGGCCAGCAGTGGAACTCACATCCATGGATGATTTCATGGTCGGCATGGACTCAGTTTTCGTCACTGATTTATGATTATCTGGGAGTCTATGTGTGCTAAAGATTTGATTGCCCCCGTGGAACTGGGATTTGGTGATGATTTCGGGTTCGCCAGGGACTCATTTTTTGGCATTCATTTCTGATTTTGAGGTAGTCCTTGGGCGCTGAAGATTTGAGAGCCTCCGTGGAACTAGGATCCCGTCACGACATCTGGGTCGGCAGGGACTCAGTTTTCGTCACTGATTTATGATTATGTGGTAGTCTATGGGTGCTGAATATTTAGGACCCATTTATGATCTGGTGATGATTTAGGACTCATTTTTCGTCAATCATTTCTGATTCTGAGGTAGTCTTTGGGCGCTGAAGATTTGATCGCCCCCGTGGAACTGGGATCCTGTGATGATTTCTGGGTCGACAGGAACTCTGTTTTCATCACTGATTTCTTATTCATAGGTAGTCTATGGGCATTGAGGATTTGCGCGCCCCCGTGGAACTGGGATCCCGTGATGACATCTGGGTCGGCAGGGACTCAGTTTTCATCAATGATTTTTGATTCTGAGGTAGTCTTTGGGCGCTGAAGATTTGAGTGCCCCCGTGGAACTGGGATATGGTGTTGATTTCTGGGTCGGCAGGGACTCAGTTTTCGTCAATCATTTCTGATTCTGAGATAGTCTATGGGCACTGATGATTTGATCGCCCTCGTGGAACTAGGATACGGTGTTGATTTCTGGGTCGGCATGGACACTGTTTTCGTCACTGATTTCTGATTCTGAGGCAGTCTATGGGCGATGAAGATTTAAGGGCCAGTCAGGTAACTCGGATCCCGGGATGATTTCAGGGTCGGCTTGGACTCTGTTTTCGTCGCTGATTTCTGATTATGAGGTAGTTTATGGGCGCTGAAGATTTGATTGCCCCCGTGGAACTGGATCCCGTGATGATATCTGGGTCGGCAAGGACTCAGTTTTTGTCAATCATTTCTGATTCTGAGGTAGTCTTTGGGCGCTGAAGATTTGAGTGCCCCCATTGAACTGGGATCCCGTGATGACATCTGGGTCTGCAGGGACTCAGTTGACGTCAATCATTTCTAATTCGGAGGTAGTCTATGGGCGATGAAGATTTTAGTGCCTTCGTGGAACTGGGATGCGGTGATGATTTCTGGGTCGGCAGGGACTGTGTTTTCGTCAATCATTTATGATTTTGAGGTAGTCTATAGGCGCTAAAGATTTCAAGGCCAGCCGTGGAACTCGGATCCAGGGATGACTTAAGGGTCAGCTTGGTTCAGTTTTCGTCACTGATTTATGATTGTGATGTAGTCTATGGGCGATGAAGATTTAAGGGCCAGCCGTGGAACTCGGATCCCGGGATGATTTCAGGGTCGGCTTGGACTCAGTTTTCGTCGCTGATTTCTGATTCTGAGGTAGTCTATGGGCACTGAAGATTTGAGTGCCCCCGTGGAACTAGGATCTGGTGATGATTTCGGGGTTGCCAGGGACTCGTTTTTCGTCAATCATTTCTGATTCTGAGGTAGTCTATGGGGGATGATTTAAGGGTCAGCTTGGATTTAGTTTTCGTCACTGGTTTTTGATTCTGAGGTAGTCTATGGGCGATGAAGATTTAAGGGCCAGTCATGGAACTCGGATCCCGGGATGATTTCAGGGTCGGCTTGGACTCTGTTTTCGTCGCTGATTTCTGATTATGAGGTAGTTTATGGGCGCTGAAGATTTGATTGCCCCCGTGGAACTGGATCCCGTGATGATATCTGGGTCGGCAAGGACTCAATTTTTGTCAATCATTTCTGATTCTGAGGTAGTCTTTGGGCGCTGAAGATTTGAGTGCCCCCATTGAACTGGGATCCCGTGATGACATCTGGGTTTGCAGGGACTCAGTTGACGTCAATCATTTCTAATTCGGAGGTAGTCTATGGGCGATGAAGATTTTAGTGCCTTCGTGGAACTGGGATGCGGTGATGATTTCTGGGTCGGCAGGGACTGTGTTTTCGTCAATCATTTATGATTTTGAGGTAGTCTATAGGCGCTAAAGATTTCAAGGCCAGCCGTGGAACTCGGATCTAGGGATGACTTAAGGGTCAGCTTGGTTCAGTTTTCGTCACTGATTTATGATTGTGATGTAGTCTATGGGCGATGAAGATTTAAGGGCCAGCCGTGGAACTCGGATCCCGGGATGATTTCAGGGTCGGCTTGGACTTTGTTTTCGTCGCTGATTTCTGATTATGAGGTAGTTTATGGGCGCTGAAGATTTGATTGCCCCCGTGGAACTGGATCCTGTGATGATATCTGGGTCAGCAAGGACTCAGTTTTTGTCAATCATTTCTGATTCTGAGATAGTCTATGGGCACTGACGATTTGATCGCCCTCGTGGAACTAGGATACGGTGTTGATTTCTGGGTCGGTATGGACACTGTTTTCGTCACTGATTTCTGATTCTGAGGCAGTCTATGGGCGATTAAGATTTAAGGGCCAGTCAGGTAACTCGGATCCCGGGATGATTTCAGGGTCGGCTTGGACTCAGTTTTCGTCGCTGATTTCTGATTCTGAGGTAGTCTATGGGCACTGAAGATTTGAGTGCCCCCGTGGAACTAGGATCTGGTGATGATTTCGGGGTTGCCAGGGACTCATTTTTCGTCAATCATTTCTGATTCTGAGGTAGTCTATGGGGGATGATTTAAGGGTCAGCTTGGATTTAGTTTTCGTCACTGGTTTTTGATTCTGAGGTAGTCTATGGGCGATGAAGATTTAAGGGCCAGTCATGGAACTCGGATCCCGGGATGATTTCAGGGTCGGCTTGGACTCTGTTTTCGTCGCTGATTTCTGATTATGAGGTAGTTTATGGGCGCTGAAGATTTGATTGCCCCCGTGGAACTGGATCCCGTGATGATATCTGGGTCGGCAAGGACTCAGTTTTTGTCAATCATTTCTGATTCTGAGGTAGTCTTTGGGCGCTGAAGATTTGAGTGCCCCCATTGAACTGGGATCCCATGATGACATCTGGGTCTGCAGGGACTCAGTTGACGTCAATCATTTCTAATTCGGAGGTAGTCTATGGGCGATGAAGATTTTAGTGCCTTCGTGGAACTGGGATGCGGTGATGATTTCTGGGTCGGCAGGGACTGTGTTTTCGTCAATCATTTATGATTTTGAGGTAGTCTATAGGCGCTAAAGATTTCAAGGCCAGCCGTGGAACTCGGATCCAGGGATGACTTAAGGGTCAGCTTGGTTCAGTTTTCGTCACTGATTTATGATTGTGATGTAGTCTATGGGCGATGAAGATTTAAGGGCCAGCCGTGGAACTCGGATCCCGGGATGATTTCAGGGTCGGCTTGGACTCTGTTTTCGTCGCTGATTTCTGATTATGAGGTAGTTTATGGGCGCTGAAGATTTGATTGCCCCCGTGGAACTGGATCCTGTGATGATATCTGGGTCAGCAAGGACTCAGTTTTTGTCAATCATTTCTGATTCTGAGGTAGTCTTTGGGCGCTGAAGATTTGAGTGCCCCCGTTGAACTGGGATCCCGTGATGACATCTGGGTCGGCAGGGACTCAGTTGACGTCAATCATTTCTAATTCGGAGGTAGTCTATGGGCGATGAAGATTTCAGTGCCTTCGTGGAACTGGGATGCGGTGATGATTTCTGGGTCGGCAGGGACTGTGTTTTCGTCAATCATTTATGATTCTGAGGTAGTCTATAGGCGCTAAAGATTTCAAGGCCAGCCGTGGAACTCGGATCCACGGATGACTTAAGGGTCAGCTTGGATTCAGTTTTCGTCACTGATTTCTGACTCTGAGGTTGTGTATGGGCACTAAAGATTTCAGGGCCAGCCGTGGAACTCGGATCCAGGGATGATTTCAGTGTCGGCATGGAATCAGTTTTCGTCACTGATTTCTGACTCTGATGTTGTGTATGGGCACTAAAGATTTCAGGGCCAGCCGTGGAACTCGGATCCAGGGATGATTTAAGGGTCAGCTTGGATTCAGTTTTCTTCACTGATTTATGATTGTGATGTAGTCTATGGGCGCTGAAGATTTAAGGGCCAGCCGTGGAACTCGGATCCAGGGATCATTTCAGGGTCTGCATGGACTCAGTTTTCGTCGCTGATTTCTGATTATCTGGGAGTCTATGGCGCTGAAGATTTGAGTGCCCCCGTGGAACTAGGATCTGGTTATGATTTCGGGGTCGCCAGGGACTCAGTTTTCGTCACTAATTTTTGATTTTAAAGTAGTCTATGGGCGCTGAAGATTTGCGCGCCCCCGTGGAACTGGGATCCCATGATGCATCTGGGTCGGCAGGGACTCAGTTTTCGTCAATCATTTTTTATTCTGAGGTAGTCTCTAGGCGCTGAAGATTTAAGGGCCAGCAGTGGAACTCGGATTGAGGGATGATTTCAGGGTCTGCATGGACTCAGTTTTCGTCACTCATTTGTGACTCTGAGGTAGCATATGGGCGCTGAAGATTTCAGGGCCAGCCGTGGAACTCGGATCCAGGGATGATTTCAGGGTCCGCTTGGATTCAGTTTTCATCACTGATTTATGATTCTGAGGTAGTCTTTGGGCGCTGACGATTTGAGTGCCCCCGTGGAACTGGGATGCGGTACTGATTTTTGGGTCGGCAGGGACTCAGTGTGTTAGTCAATCATTTCCGATTCTGAGATAGTCTATGGGCGCTGACAATTTGATCGCCCTCTTAGAACTAGGATACGGTGATGATTTCTGGGTCGGCATGGACGCTGTTTTCATCACTGATTTTTGATTCTGTGGTAGTCTATGGGCGCTGAAGATTTAAGGGCCAGTCATAGAACTCGAATCCGTGATGATTTCAGGGTCGGCTTGGACTCAGTTTTCGTCGCTGATTTCTGATTCTGAGGTAGTCTATGGGCGCTGAAGATTTGAGTGCCCCTGTGGAACTGGCATCCCGTGATGACATCTGGGTCGGCAGGGACTCAGTTTTCGTCAATCATTTATGATTCTGAGGTAGTCTATGGGCACCGAAGATTTAAGGGCCAGCAGTAGAACTCGGATCCAGGGATGATTTCAGGGTCGGCATGGACTGAGTTTTCATCAATCATTTCTGATTCTGAGGTAGTCTATAGGCGCTGAAGATTGAAGGGCCAGCCGTGGAACTCGGATCCAAGGATGATTTCAGGGTCGACATGGACTCAGTTTTCGTCATTGATTTCCGATTCTGAGGTAGTCTATGGCACTGAAGATTTGAGCGCCTCCGTGGAACTAGGATCCCGTGATGACTTCTGGGTCATTAGGGACTCAGTTTTCATCAATCATTTCTGATTCTGAGGTAGTTTATGGGCGATGAAGATTTGAGTGCCCCCGTGGAACTGGGATGCGGTGATGATTTCTTGGTCAGCAGGGACTGAGTTTTCGTCAATCATTTCTGATTCTGAGGTAGTCTATAGGCGCTGAAGATTTGAGGGCCAGCCTTGGAACTCGAATCCAGGGATGATTTCAGGGTCGGCATGGACTCAGTTTTTGTCACTGATTTCCGAATCTTAGGTAGCCTTTGGGCGCTGAAGATTTGAGCTCCTCCCTGGAATTGGGATCCCGTGATGACATCTGGGTCGGCAGGGACTCAGTTTTCATCAATCATTTCTAATTCTGAGGTAGTCTATGGGCGATGAAGATTTAATCACCCCGAGGAACTGGGATGCGGTGATGATTTCTGGGTCGGCGGTGACTGAGTTTTCGTCAATCATTTCTGATTCTGAGGTATTATATGGGCGCTGAAGATTTGAGGCCCCCGTGCAACTAGGAACTAGGGATGATTTCGGGGTCGCTAGGGACTAATTTTTCATCAATCATTTCTGATTCTAAGGTAGTCTATGGGCGCTAAAGATTTAAGGGCCAGCCGCGGAACTCGGATACAGGGATGAATTTAGGGTCGACATGGACTCAGCTTTCATCACTGATTTCTAATTCTGAGGTAGTGGATGGGCGCTGAAGATTTGAGCGTCCCGTGGAACTGGGATCCTGTAATGACATCTGGGTCGGCAGGGACTCAGTTTTCGTCAATAATTTCTTATTCTGAGGTTGTCTATGGGCGATGAAGATTCGAGCGCCCCCGTGGAACTGGGATGCGTGGATGATTAATGCGTCGGCAGGGACCTAGTTTTCGTCAATCATTTCTGATTCTGAGGTAGTCTATAGGCGCTGAAGATTTAAGGGCCAGCCATGGAACTCGGATCGAGGGATGATTTCAGGGTCGGCATGGACTCAGTTTTCATCACTGATTTCTAATTCTGAGGTAGTTTATGGGCGCTGAAGATTTGAGCGCCCCCGTGGAACTGGGATCCCGTGATGACATCTGGGTCGGCAGGGACTCAGTTTTTGTCAGTCATTTCTGATTCTGAGGTAGTCTTTCGGTGCTGAAGATTTGAGGGCCCCCGTTCAACTAGGATGCGGTGATCATTTTGGGTCGGCAGGGTCTCTGTTTTCGTCACTCGTTTCTGATTCTGAGGTAGTCAATTTGTGCTGAAGATTTGAGCGGCCCCGTGAAACTGAGATCCCGTGACGACATGTGAGTCGCGAGGGACTCAGTTTCGTCAATCATTTCTGATTTTGAGGTAGTGTATGGCGCTGAAGATTTAAGGGCCCATGGAACTGTGTTCCCGTGATGACATTTGGGTCGGCAGGGACTCAGTTTTCGTCAATCATTTCTGATTCTGAGGTAGTCTATGGGCGCTGAAGATTTGAGGCCCCCGTGCAACTAGGATCTGTGGATGATTTCGGGGTCGCCAGGGACTAATTTTTCATCAATCATTTCTGATTCTGAGGTAGTCTATGGGCGCTAAAGATTTAAGGGCCAGCAGCGGTACTCGGATACAGGGATGAATTCAGGGTCGGCATGGACTCAGCTTTCATCACTGATTTCTAATTCTGAGGTAGTCTACAGGCGCTGAAGATTTGAGCGCCCCCTTGGAACTGGGATCCCGTGATGACATCTGGGTCCGTAAGGACTCAGTTTTCATCAATAATTTCTTATTCTGAGGTTGTCTATGGGCGCTGAAGATTTGAGTGCCCCCGTGCAACTGGGATACCGTGATGACATCTAGGTCCGTAGGGACGTAGTTTTCGTCAATCATTTTTGATTCTGAGGTATCTTTCGGCGCTGAAGATTTGCGTGCCCCCATGCAACTAGGATGCTGTGATCATTTTGGGTCGGCAGGGTCTCAGTTTTCGTCAATCGTTTTTTATTCTGAGGTAGTCTCTAGGCGCTGAAGATTTGAGCGCCCCTGTGGAACTAGGATACCGTGATGATTTCTGGGTCAGCAGGGACTGAGTTTTCGTAAATCGTTTCTGATTCTGAGGTAGTCCATAGCCGCTGAAGATTTAAGGGCCACCAGGGACTAATTTTTCATCAATCATTTCTGATTCTGAGGTAGTCTATGGGAGCTAAAGATTTAAGGGCCAGCCGCGGAACTCGGATAAAGGGATGAATTCAAGGTCAGCATGGACTCCGTTTTCATCACTGATTTATGATTCTGAGGTAGTTTATGGGCGCTGAAGATTTGAGCGCCCCCTTGGAACTGGGATCCCGTGATGACATCTGGGTCGACAGGGACTCAGTTTTTGTCAATAATTTCTTATTCTGAGGTTGTCTATGGGCGATGAAGATTTGAGCGCCCCCGTGGAACTGGGATACCGTGATGACATCTAGGTCCGTAGGGACTTAGTTTTCGTCAATCATTTCTGATTCTGAGGTATGCTATGGGCGCTGAAGATTTGAGTGCCCCCGTGGAACTGGGATCCCGTGATGACATCTGGGTCAGCAGGGACTCAGTTTTCGTCAATAATTTCTGATTCTGAGGTAGTCTATGGGCGACGAAGAATTGAGTGCCCCGTGGAACTGGGATGCGGTGATGATTTCTGGGTCGGCAGGGACTGAGTTTTGATCACTGATATCTGATTCTGAGGTAGTCTATGGGCGCTGAAGATTTGAGAGACCCCGTGGAACTGGGATCCCGTGATGACATCTGGGTCGACCGGGACTTAGTTTTCGTCAATAATTTCTGATTCTGAGGTAGTCTATGGGCGATGAAGATTTGAGTGACCCCGTGGAACTGAGATCCCGTGATGATTTCTGGGTTGGCAGGGACTGAGTTTTCATCAATCATTTTTTATTCTGAGGTAGTCTATAGGCGCTGAAGATATAAGGGCCAGCCGTGGAACTCGGATCGAGGGATGATTTCAGGGACGACATGGACTCATTTTTTGTCACTCATTTCTAACTCTGAGCTAGTATATGGGCACTGAAGATTTCAGGGCCAGCCGTGGAACTCGGATCTAGGGATGATTTCAGGGTCAGCTTGGATTTAGTTTTCATCACTGATTTATGTTTGTGAGGTAGTCTATGGGTGCTGAAGATTTAAGGGTCGGCCGTAGAACTTGGATCCAGGGATGATTTCAGGGTCAGCATAGACTCAGTTTTCGTCACTCATTTATGATTCTAAGGTAGTCTATGGGCGCTGACGATTTAAGCACCCCCATGGAACTGGGATCCGGTGATGATTTCTGGGTCGGTAGGGACTAGATTTTCATCAATCGTTTCTGATTCTGAGGTAGTCTATTGGCATTGAAGATTTAAGGGTCAGCCGCGGAACTCGGATCCAGGGATGATTTCAGAGTCGGCATGGACTCACTTTTCGTCAGTGATTTTTGATTCTGTGGTAGTCTAGGGGCGCTGGTGATTTGGGTGCCCCTGTTGAACTGGGATCTGGGAATGATTTCGTAGTTGCCTAGGACTCATTTGTCGTCAATCATTTCTGAAATTGAGGTAGTCTATGGGCACTGAAGATTTAAGGGCCAACCGTGGAACTCAGATCGAGTGATGATTTCACAGTCGGCTTGGACTCAGTTTTCGTCACTGATTTCTGATTCTGAGGTAGTCAATGTGTGCTGAAGATTTGAGCGGCCCCGTGAAACTGAGATCCCGTGACGACATGTGAGTCGCGAGGGACTCAGTTTCGTCAATCATTTCTGATTTTGAGGTAGTCTATGGCGCTGAAGATTTAAGGGCCCATGGAACTGTGTTCCCGTGATGACATTTGGGTCGGCAGGGACTCAGTTTTCGTCAATCATTTCTGATTCTGAGGTAGTCTATGGGCGATGAAGATTTGAGTGCCCCCGTGGAACTGGGATACGGTGATGATTTCTGGGACTGCAGGGACTGAGCTTTCGTCAATCATTTCTGATTCTGAGGTAGTCTCTAGGCGCTGAAGATTTAAGGGCCAGCCCTGGAACTCGGATCCAGGGATGATTTTAGGGTCGGCATGGACTAAGTTTTTGTCCCTGATTTCGGATTCTGAGGTGGTCTATGGGCGCTGAAGATTTGTGCGCCCCCGTGGAACTAGATCTGGGGATGATTTCGTGGTCGCCAGGGACTCAATTCTCGTCACTCATTTCTTACTCTAAGGTAGTGCATGGGAGCTTAAGATTTCAGGGCAGCCGTGGAACTCGGATCCAGGGATGATTTCAGGGTCAGCTTGGATTCAGTTTTCATCACTGATTTATGATTGGGAGGTAGTCTATGGGCGCGGAAGATTTAAGGGCCAGCCGTGGAACTCGGATCCAGGGATGATTTCAGGGTCGGCATGGACTCAGTTTTCGTCACTCATCTATGATTCTATGGTAGTCTATGGGCGCTGACGATTTAAGTGCCCCCGTGGAACTCGGATCCAGGGATGATTTCAGGGTTGGCATGGACTCACTTTTCGTTAGTGATTTATGATTATGTGGTAGTGTACAGGCGCTGGTGATTTGGGCGCCCCTGTGGAACTGGGATCTGGGGATGATTTCGTGGTTGCCAGGGACTCATTTCTTGTCACTCATTTCTGAAATTGAGGTAGTCTATGGGCGCTGAAGATTTAAGGGCCAGCCGAGCCGTGGAACTCGGATCCAGGGATGATTTTAGGGTCGGCATGGACTCAGTTTTTATCCCTGATTTCGGATTCTGAGGTGGTCTATGGGCGCTGAAGATTTGTGCGCCCCCGTGGAACTAGATCTGGGGATGATTTCGTGGTCGCCAGGGACTCATTTTTCATCACTCATTTCTTACTCTAAGGTACTGTATGCGAGCTTAAGATTTCAGGGCCAGCCGTGGAACTCGGATCCAGGGATGATTTCAGGGTCACCTTGGATTCAGTTTTCATCAATGATTTATGATTGTGAGGTAGTCTGTGGGCGCCGAAGATTTAAGGGCCAGCCGTGGAACTCGGATCCAGGGATGATTTTAGGGTCGGAATGGACTCAGTTTTTGTCCCTGATTTCGGATTCTGAGGTGGTCTATGGCGCTGAAGATTTGAGCACCCCCGTGGAACTAGGATCCCGTGATGACATCTGGGTCGGCAGGGACTCAGTTTTCTTCAATCCTTTCTGATTCTGAGGTGGTCTATGGGCGCTGAAGATTTAAGGGTTAGCCGTGGAACTCGGATCCAGGGATGATTTCAGGGTCGGCATGGACTGAGTTTTCGTCACTCATTTATGATTCTAAGGTAGTCTATGGGCGCTGATGATTTAAGCGCCCTCGTGGAACTGGGATCCGGTGATGATTTCTGGGTCAGCAGGGACTGGATTTTCGTCAATCGTTTCTGATTCTGAGGTAGTCTATGGGCGCTGAAGATTTGTGCGCCCCCGTGGAAATAGATCTGGGGATGATTTCGTGGTCGCCAGGGACTCATTTTTCATCAATAATTTCTGATTCTGAGGTAGTCTATGGGTGCTGAAGATTTAAGGGCTAGCCGTGGAACTCGGATCCAAGGATGATTTCTGGGTCGGCATGGACTCGGTTTTCATCAATCATTTTTTATTCTGAGGTAGTCTATAGGCGTTGAAGATTTAAGGGCCAACCGTGGAACTCGGATCCAGGGATGATATCAGGGTCGGCATGGACTCAGTTTTCGTCATTGATTTCTGATTTTGAGGTAGTCTATGGGCGCTGAAGATTTGAGCGCCCCCATGGAACTAGGATCCCGTGATGACATTTGGGTCGACAGGGACTCAGTTTTCGTAAATCATTTCTGATTCTGAGGTAGTCTATGGGCGTTTAAGTTTTGATCTCCCCCATGGAACTGCGATGCGGTGATGATTTCTGGGTCAGCAACGACTGAGTTTTCTTCACTCATTTCTGTTTCTGAGGTAGTCTATAGGCGCTGAGGATTTGAGTGCCCCCGTGGACCTGGGATCCCGTGACGACATTTGGGTCGGCAGGGACTCA
>JAAWWB010001921.1:0-25007 GCA_018804465.1 Populus tomentosa
ATTCGATGCTGGATGACTTGGTGACTATAGTGGCTGAAATGGTTTCGCTGCTGGTAAAGCTCCCAGTGCAGTGTTGCCGACAAGAAGAAATAGTTGTCTTGGGTTGCTGCCTCTGTGAGGTGATTTGGTGGAGTCTGTGGCGGGTCTTAGCTAGAAAGGACTATGATAAGGCCGACGGAGCTGCTGTGCGGCTAGAATAAGGAGAGAAGGTTGAAGAAGATGGAATCAGTGGAGAGCGGCTGATTTGCTCACGATGGAGATTTTTTAGCTGTGGCCAAGAGAGGGAGAGGAGGGTCAGGTGAAAGCTTTTGTTGGAGATGCTAAGGTTGATGGTGTGAAGGAGTGAGAGAGACGATCTTCAACAATGAGAACAGGAGAAATAGGCTAGTGTGTGGTGGGTCTCTCTAATGTTTCGGGTGGCCTTGTGTGCGCGTTTGTTTTTTTGAAAATTCGTTTGATATGCTCTTGAAGTGATTTTTTTTTTTCTGCTCTATCTATCAAATTATAATATTTTCAAATAAACATAAAAACTATTTTTAAAAAAATTTAATTTTGATTTAAAATTAAAAATAAATGAAGTAAAAATAATTCTGATGATTTTTTTCAAATTAAAGAATAGAAGGAAAGATTAACAACACAATATAGTCTTTAGTTTTTTCAGAAGTTAACAAATTGCACCCTTAATTAAAAATCAGTCCATAATCTTTTAATTTAAAAAATTAAATTAAAAATAAATGGGTTAAAATTGAATTATAACAATTATCCTCTCTTCACAATGCCTACAGTATAAAGTATTGTAAGAAATTTTAATAATAACCTTATAAAGAAAAAAAAATTTTAAAGTGATTTTTTTCTTGTAAAACTTCAAAAGTACTCATTTGAGAGACAACCTTCCTCGAGAAACACCAAAATTTTAAAATTGGTCATTTGAAAGGCAATTTACATTCTTAATGAAAAATTCAAAGATTTTCAGAAAAGATATAACTGTTTTAGGCGACATGCTCGTTGTTGAAAAATTTAAAGATTTTTTTAAAGGTGGTCTAATTGTTCTACGCGACTTATTAATAAAATTACAAATATTTTTTAAAATAGTCTAATTGCTTTAGGCGACCTTCGCAATGGTGTAAAAAATTCATAGATTTCTCAAAAGTGATTTAATTGTTCTAGGCGACCTAGTCGTATGTGAAATACGTGAAAATGATTTCAACATAGGTTTTATTTTCCAAGTGACCTACCTGTTTGTGAAATACATAAAAGTGATTTGAATAGTGATCTCATTTTCTAGTTGACCTACCTGTTTGTGAAATAGATAAAAGTGATTTCAATAGTGGTCTTATTTTTTTAGTGACCTGCCCGTTTATAAAATACATGAAAATGATTTCAACATTGGTTTTATTTTTTAAGTCATTTACCCGTTTATGAAATACATGAAAGTGATTTCAACATTTGTCTTATTTTCCAAGTAACTTACTTGTTTGTGAAAAACATGCAAATCTTTCAATATTGATCTCATTATAATAGGTGACTTATCCAAGTGAAAAATATAAAGATTTTTTAAAAGTAATCTAATTGTTCCTGGCGACTTGCCTATTGGTGAAAAACAAATTGGAGATTTTTCAAAAATGAACTAATTTCTCTATGTGACCTGCCTATTGTGGTAAAAATTTCAAAGATTCCTCAAAAGTGATCTCACTGTTTCAGTCGACTTGCTCATTAGTGAAAAATTCAGAGATTTTTTAAAAGTGGACTAATTGTTTAAGGTAACTTAAAATTTTTCATTAGTATTTTGAAATTTGGCAATTTCGAGATGACTTGCATTTTGATGGACCCCACTTTAGATTTTTCTTGTGAATTTTATGCAAAACATATTATTCAATGCTTTGGAGTTAGATGATATACTTACATCTTTACTTGATTTGAAACATAGGCCCTCATTTCTTCTTAGTCTCTTTGTTGCTTGATTTGGTGAGGTATACTCTTTTTGATTTGAGTCCTCTTGATCATTTAACTTCTAACTCACTCGAGTTAGCCTATATAAGTCTTTTCCAGAGCATTTGTAACTTTACATAGCTCAGCCTTTACGATACTCATCACGAACCATTTACTTGCTAGAAATTTTTTATCTCGCTGATCATTTTGAAGGGATCATTTATTATTCCCTTATCTCACTACTAGCAATATTTAGTGTCACTAGTTATTTTAAAAGGGTCAAAGTGCTTCTTGTAAGCAAAAATGTCTCATTATCTCACTACTAAAATCATTCTCATTTCACTATTGCCTTGAAGGGATCTAATCACATTCTAAATACAACATTGCTTCTAACCCACTCAAGTTAGCTTATATAAGTCTTTTTCAGAGTATTTGTAGTTTTATACAGCTTAGTCTTTATGGTGCTCATCACAACCCATTTAGTTGCTAAAAATTCTTTGTCTCGTTGATCATTTTGAAGGGATCATTTATTATTCCCTTATCTCATTATTAGCAATATTAAGTGTTGCTACTAACCTTGAAAAGGTTAAAGTGTTTCTTATAAACAAAAAGTCTCATTATCTCACTACTAGAATCATTCTCATTTCATTATTGTCTTGAAGGGATCTAATCACTTTCTAAATACAATATTGCCCTTTTTCTCTCTTTTTTACCATTACCCCTAAGTATGCTTTGTTAGTGACTCAGACAAACAATGGCTTTAAACAACCCTTCTGTAATATCCCAATTACTCAAAAGCTGAAGTTGATGGTATTTTCTTTTATTTCACCATCATTGCTTCTTATAGGTATCATCATTTCGTATAATAAGATACTCATAAAATCTTAGAATTCAACATCTTAATAAAGAAGAATTTGCTATACAAGCACTATATCATTATATTTACATATTCACAAGTTTACATTATTGTTTTGATATAGTTATCATTACAATTCTTTACAAAAGTGTCGAACGACAATTTCACAACTAATACATTTGTTCAAACAAAATACATAACATCTTAACATACAGATATATAGTTTATAACAAAACATGTGGACCCATGAGACGAGATTCCTATGCACCTTAATTGTGTTACGTCCCTATTACAACACAAAATGGATACAACAATTATAATAATTTAAACATGATAATAAATATTTAAAAGAATATTATCACTATTTTCTATTAATAACCTAAATGAGTATATTATTTCCTTTACCCTTTGCATATATAATGCAAGCCTTATTATTTCATCAATTGTATTATCCTAACTCGCAGGTCCCAACCACTCCATGGGAGTTGTAGGGACCGGAGTTAATACATTGATCATGGTTAAATTACTTTGCTTTACACCAATCATCATTTATGGACACCATTAACCACGGTCAATCACATTACTCAAACCTGGTCTTCCAATTTGGATGCCACAAGTTGAAGCTAAGTCATAATACCCAACCCGGTCATCCATCTTGGATGTCAAAGCTAATCACAATATCCAAATCTAGTCATCCATCTCGGATGTTATTAATCGAAGCTAATCACAATATCAAAATTCGATCATCCCTCTCGGATGTTATTAGCCAAAACTAATCATAATATCCAAACTCAGTCATCCAATTTTGATGTCATTAACCAAAGCTAATAACAATACCCAATCAAACATTCCATGAACAATTTAGTAGTCACAATGAGATAGAACAATTCTTTTATACAACATCTTTTTAGAGCTTCTATATTATTTAAGAAAAGGGTGAAGACCTCTTACATGTTCCTCCTGTGGAGTGTCCTCGTTCAGTCGAAGGTCCAATCTTGGTCGTACCGCCTAACACATAAAATGATCACTAATTAGCATATTCGCATTTAGTAATCAAATAAATCCAATACCATACATATCCCATGAATACACATGTTCAAGTTCAAGTGCTCCACACATCATATAAGCATACAATGAAGGTCATCATAGCAAGACACTTTTCTTAATTTTAAACGTGGGTCATCCATGGGCATCCTGGTGTTTAATTCTTGGGTTTTGTAGTGATTGGTCAAACCAAGGATGAATTTATCACTAGAATTAAATTATTCATAACATGGAATTTGTAAACAAAAGTAAGTAAGTCGCTGTTGTCACAGAAAATCATCAGCGAAAACTATATTACTGGTGATACATAAATTGACAACAAAAAAGTAGGTCGTTGTGACACAAAAATCGTCAGTGAAAACTAGGTTACTGGTGACACAAAAATCGTTAGTGAAAAACAAGTTGTTGTCGACCTAGAAACTGTCAACGAAAACAAATTTCACGACTAACGCATAGAATCTTCAGCAAACACAATCTATTGTTGACTTTAGAATCGTCAACGAAAACTGAGTCACTACTGACCTAAAAATCATCAATGAAAACTAATTTCACGGCTGACACATGGAATCATTAGGAACACAATCTACTGTTGACTTAGAAATCATCAACGAAAACTGTAAACAAAAAAAAAAACAGAAACAACCCCATCGTCGCTACCGATTTCTGAATCGACAGCGACATAGCTTTCATTGTCGATTTCTAAATCAACGACACTGCTTTCATTGTTGATTTCTAAATCAGCAGTGACTTAGTTTTCGTTTATGATTTCTGAGTCAACAATGGTTGTGTGTTCTGATGAATTCATGTGTCAATCGCGGCCGTAATATCCAACAGAAATCTTAGTAAAAGGCTGACTCAATGCTTTGTAAGAGTTTAAGGGAGAAAATTGGCTAACCTTAAGTTGTTAGGAGAGAGGGGGAACTGATTTTAGAGAAACCAAAGCAGGGACAAGAACACATTTAAACTAACCCTAAACACCCCATCTCATTTAAAGGGGGTATAAATGTAAAAATAGAGAAAAGGCGACCCTTGCTCTTCCCCAAAACTAGCCAGCTGCATGCAGCAAACCCCCTCCCTTTTTCCCAAAGAGAGGACCCCCAACCCAGCTGTATACATCACTTTTGAACCCTAGAGAGGAAATGAGAGTTAAAGAGTACCAAAAATGGTTGAAACCATGGCAAGAGAAGGTGCATAACAGGCCGATGGGTGCAACTAGATAAGAAAGGAAGGAAAAACCAAAACTAGAGAGGAAGAAAAAGCAGAAAACCATGAGTAGAGGGGGGGAGAAAAACTTGTTTGATCCCTTTCTAAAGCTACTAAAAATAGTAAGGTATGAACCAAATCTTTTCCCCACCTATTATTGAGTTCTTGGAACTGAAACGAAGAAGAAAACCATAAGAGAATGCCCAGGATTTTACACTAGCAGCTAAGGAAAAAACTAAACAAAAAAGGAAGATAATAATGGGGCTGAATAAGGGACCTAAAACCAGAATATCCAATAAGGGAGATGGATTTTTTGAAGGTACAAACCTAGTTAGATGGTCGACCATAATGATGGTTGAACAAACCATGAACTTAGGTGACCGAATGTTTAAAGGATGACCTTATCAAACAAAATACATAACATCTTAACATACGGACACATAGTTTATAACAAGATATATGGACCAATGAGATGGGATTCCTATGCACATTGATTGTGTGACGTCCCTGTTACAATGCAAAATGAATACAAGAATTATAAATAATTTAAACATGATAATAAATATTTAAAAGAATATTATCGTTACTTTTCGTTAATAACCTAAATGAGTATATTCCTTCCTTTACCCCTTACATACATAATATAAGCCTTATTATTTCATCAATTGTATTATCCTTACTCGCATGTCCTAACCTCTCTATAGGAGTTGTAGGGACCGGAGTTAATACATTGGTCATGGTTAAATTACTTCGCTTTAACTTGGTCATCCTTTATAGGAAATTGTCAGCAAAAACTAGATCACTAGTAACACATAAATCATAAGCAAAAACTAGGTTACTGGTGACACATAAATCATCAGCAAAAACAAAGTCCATGACTGACATATGGAATCATCAGTGAACACAATCTATTGTTGACTTAAAATCATCAACAAAAACTAAGTTGCTGCCAACCCAGAAATCATCAACGAAAACTAATTTCGCGGCTAACGCATGGAATCGTCAGCGAACACAATCTACCGTTGACTCAGAAATTATCAACAAAAACTGAGTTATTATCGACCTAGAAATCATCAATAAAATAACGTCACTACTAATTCAAAAATCAACAGTGATGAAGGAGTCATTTCTGGTCTTACTTTTTTCCTAGGCTAAGCGTAGCTTTCCCCCCTATATATATATATATATATATATATATATATATATATATATATATATATATATATATATATATATATTGCAAAGGTTCTCTTAATCATCATTTCAAAATCGGAACCTAATGTTGCCACAATCATACATGTTATGTTTTCAATTCTATCATGTCAATTTATCAACACAAATTAATTGTCAATTCACATTATGCAAGTCTCATTTTCATTTTATGTCTTGTTTCTCTAAAGGTATTCATCATGCAAAGTTTCCTTCATGATTTCCCCTTTTTCTTTGATCGAACATTATTGTCCATTCTCTTCCAATTTACACATGCAATTCATTATTTCTATCACAAGTATATTTACAACAACATGCTACAATCACACCTTCATTTGGTTCATAACAATGGAAATTCATCAATCACATAAACAAGATCAAAGCATTAACATAATATGGCTCATGTTTTAGCTCAAACATGTCTCTAACATATTCCATCATTTCATCTCACTTTCACACAAGCTCTTCAATCATGTACGCATAATCAATACATTAACATAAACATGAATTTTATTTCCATTCAAGCATGTCTCTATGAGTTTAACAATGTCACAATTATGAATTTTATCACTTCATTTCATCTCTTTTCATTATCTCCCTTGATCGGTCCTTAGTTAAGGTTTGTTCATCCATATTCGTCCATTTTTTATGTTAAGGGTTCTAGAATTATGTCCCCCTTCAACCCCATTCTCTTCGATCTTTCTATCTAATCCTTGTTAATCATAGGTGTAAGAACCCTAAGTCATTCCTTTGAGGTTTCCTTCTCCCTTTTGTCCTGAAATCCCTTTTGTTCTTACCTTATGATTTGAAGTAGCCATAGGTTAGGTTTTAGTAGTTTTTTTTCCTCTTTTCTCTCGATTTCTTTCTTCTTCTTTTTGTTTGTTCCAGTCGGCCCTATAAGCTCCTTCTTCCATGTTTTTGGTTTTCTCTCCTTTTTCTAACTCTCCACTCACTCAAACACTCAAGGAAGATAACATACAAGCTGCTTTGGTTAGGAAAGAATGGTTGTTGCAGCTAAGGCTGCTGGCTAATTTTTAGGGAGAGAAAGTCATTTATTTTTCCTCTCCTGCATTTATACCCCTCTTAAATGAAATAAAAGTGTTTGGGTGTTGGTCATCCTTGTTCTTATCCCTCTCTTGATTTATCTTATGGCTGGTTACCACCCCACATTTCCTACCTGGGATATGTTGATTTTCCTCCCCCAAATTCTACCTAAAATAGACTGGTTTGTTTCCTTTAATTCTTTCCTAGCATAGGTCAACCTAATACTATCTTTTTGTTAGGTTTTACACCATTTTAGTGAAGAAATATTTATCCCAAATGATTTTTAAAATCATAAACATCTTATGTTTTGAAAACAAAAATTGTTCTAAAGTGAGTTTAAAACATATTATTTTTAAAATCTTGGATTTTTTTTTAATGAATGATTTGTTTTTATGCTAGTGAGATTGAAATTGATGAAGGTACATGATGAGGTGACCTTTCATTTTTATGGGTTTCAAAGCAAAAATCTCGAGTAAAAGCTTGATATTTTGTTTGAGAAAAATATCTTTTTGAGCACGTATTTTATTAGCATGAATAATAACGAGTGGCTTGCTGACGATGTCACCACTCTTATGAAAACATTTTTTGCATTTTGAAAGCGTCATTTATTGATCCAGGTTACCTGTTTGCTTGCTTGATTAAAAAGGACTTGTAAAGGGCACATAATGTAGGCTATAGTTCTTGGTTATAAAAGAAAATGATTTATAAAACTCCAAATATGTTTCAAGGTTTTAAAAACCCAGAATCACTATCAATTGGTTAACTCATTTTGCCTTTTAATATTTTTTTTTCTTTGATTTGCCCTTTTATTGCTTTGGTAGGGTATCTCATTTTGTTCTAACTGTCATTTTTGCTTTTTTTATTTTGGGCATTCCTCCTATCATTGAAGTTCATTTGGTTTTTTTTTTTCCTTTGGTTTTCTCATAGCTTTTTCATCAATTAATGAAATTTCACTTGCTTATAGTATAAGTGTGATCCTAGTTATAATTTTTATATAAAAAAAATATTCAAGCTAAAACAAAAACTACAACAAATATATTCATTTTATAACATAAAAGAAATAACAAGGATGAAATTTTCTTATTTCAAGCTCAAATAGTTAAAAGCAATAAACTTTGATCTCGTTCATTATAATGGTTTGGACTTTCCAAATAAATGCATTTCACAGGTTCATGAACAAGGAATCCACTACATATCATTTTGCAAACATCTAAACTATGGCTAAAGAAACATTATGTGAGAATGATTATTTATTTTTTAAATCATATATTTTTGTTTAGAGTTTGGTCATGTGTTTTCCTTTAAAAAAATATCAAAATATTGTTTTAAACAGTCATCAAATTATTTCTAAATCAAAAGAAATTTAATTTTTTAAAATTCCACTTAAAATTTTTTTTTAAAAAAAAAACAAAAACAAGCTAAGTCTATGAAATTTAATGAAAAGAACTTTCTTGAAGAAGGGCCAATTTGACAAAACTTCCACCTGGAAAGGCCACTGATCATCGAATTAAGATGGTGCCAAGAGTGACACCATCATCTCATCCCCATATTACATGTCATTAATGAAATTAAATGAGTTGAGAAAATAGTTAAAAGAACTTATTAATGCTAGGTTTATTTTTTCTGGTATCATTTTGTTTTAGATAAAAAGTAGATGGAAGCCTAAAGATGCATGCCAATTGTCAAGCATTGAATAAGATTATAATAAGAACAAATATTAGACGCCTTAGATTCAAGACTCGATAGACAAATTGAGCAAACCATCCATCTTCAAGGGATTGTTTGACATTGCGATTAAATCGTCATTTCATCATTTTTTTAAAAACAAATTGCTTCAAATTAATATTTTTTTTAATGTTTTTAGATAACTTGATGTGCTAATGTCAAAAATAAATTTTTAAAAAATAAAAAAATATTTTAATGCATTTATAAGTAAAAAGTACTTTGAAACACAACATTTACTACTCTCAAACAGACACTTCACAAAACTGCATTTGCAATCGGGTTATTGGCAAATAAGGATTGTTGAGGGAGATGAACACAAAAACTATAGTACAAATGAAGTTTTTAGCTATGCTTTTGGTTAACAAATGCAATTTATATTTAGTTTGGCCATTGGAAGTCATAAGTTCAAAAGCTTGTTTGTTTTTGTATTTTAAAAATGTTTTTTTTAAATTAAGTTTTTATTTTATTTTTTTCTTTGCTTTAAACTATTTTTTTTTTTTTGGTATTTTCATATTGTTTTGATGTGATGATGTCAAAAATAATTTTTTAAAATAAAAAATTTATTATTTTAATATATTTTTGTGCAAAAAAACATCAAAACACCTATAGAAGAAAACAATGATTATTGTGGTCATTTTTTGCAATGCGTTAACAGGTCTCTTTCACTTGCCACAAATTTCCTGGTGCATCTAAAAGCACTTTTTCTATAATAGACAATGAAATCAACGTATAGATGGAAGCATGGGAGCCAACATGAAGTCTTTGAAAACTTAACTTACAATTTCAGCTAAGAAATCCGTGATCAATTTTACCTATAATAATGAACTAAATAATACCATCTTTCCAACACACACACAAAAAAAAAAAAAAAAAATCTGTCACTTGGCAAGACATGTATCAGAAATGTTCTCACCAATAACCATCACAGTCACGCTCACCTGTCAAGAACTATTGGCACCATGCATAACATGAGAGGCGCAAATGTGAAAGATGTAAAGGCACCAAATTCTCTCAGCGAGTTCACCTACACATGAATCATAAGTCCAGTTACTAGCTAAACGTTTCTTCTATGATCAATAAAACATTAACGTAGATTACAGTAATGGAAAAGGCCATAAGAATTCCAGGAAGACACAGCTAAAATGTTAAATGAAGACTCCTCTATGATATATAAAGACTAAACATGGATTACAGTAATGTAAAAGGCAGTCAGAGTTCCAAGAAGACAAAGCTAAATGTTATATAATGACGAGTCAACTACATCTCCGTCACATAGTGGTTAAGGTTAGCTAAAAGAATTCTTTTCTTTACAGGAGAAAACAAATCCTTTATATAGACATCCGTACATTACAAGAAAATACGAGACATCTGTATTTATCCTTGTAGAGTGTGGTATTTCTTGCAGCATTTGTTCGTAGAAAAGTTTCGTTAAGTAAACCTCCTATACAAATCCATTTTCTATTCTCCCCCCCCATTTTACAAGACATGAAAATGGCAGTGCTAATGTTATGATGATCACATATATACTACCTCGTAGTAATAGCATCAAAGATAGAATCCACTCTAAACATGGCAAACCCCTTGCATTATACAAGGTTGAGGGAGACAGCTCCATCTGAATTCTGAAAATCTTGTGATAATAGCAACTAGCAGGTTCTGGGATTAACATCATTGTTGCCCAACATGCATGTAAAATATAAGCACGAAAAGTTGATGCAATATCAGAAAAAAGGACTTTTTTTCAATTAATTTATAAATGTGTTAATTTAGTTTCTTATATTATTTGGGAATCCAACTTATCATTTAGGATGTCTGTATTATTTAGAGGTCTACTAGTATTAGGAATGTCCAATATTTTTTATTCAGCAATGATTTTGATTGATCAGACTGTTTTAAGATTTTGCTTTGCCTAAAAAAGCCCACATATTTTATTAGTCTCAGGTTGTTTTACGAAGAAAATTAGTTATGAAAATTATTTGTTCTTGTGAATTTCAAGCGCATGGGTTCAAGTATTTCAAGTGGATTTTAGGTTGACTATCCTTTTTACTTTATACTGTCTTCGTTCTACATTAAGAGTTCTATCAAGAGAACTATCTGTCATTTTCACAAAATTTCTAGCATTAGCATGAGAAACATCTTGCACTCTGCATAAAACAACTCGTATAAAACTACCACTCTCTGTACCATCTGAATTCCAGACAGGTACTCCGATTTTTGACATAGAGATCTGACATGTTTTCTTCCTATGCTATCACACACCAATTACATTAAAGGTAAAAGCAAACTGCATGCTGCAGCATTTATCATAAGATTCCCAGTTTCAGCATTGCAGGTAGAAGTTAAAATTTATGTAGGAGATCATGAAGTATGTGCACATGCTGGAAAGGGGTGAATATACTTACAATCTTTGTGCTGCTTCCTATCTTGAATACAGCTGCAACATCTGCATAGAAAAGAAATGTGAGGGCTAACAAAAAATGATGAAAAAATGTGTCAGAAGATTTTAATTCCGAATCACGGAAGACAGGCAACTGCAATCTCAAAACCTCTGTGCTGAAGAACCTCCTTTGAATTGAGTCTCTATTTCACTTAGATACAATCTCAACAAAGGTGACCTGCAACACCATTTACAGGATCATTAATTGCAAATGGACAAGCATCAAGCACTCCATTCATTGAAGTTTGAAGCACCTTTTGTTAAAATCATGTGAGAGCCATCAAAATTAAACAGCTCCATTGTAACTGTGTGATTATATCATTTCACAGAAATCACAAATGCAATGAAACTTGTTCAACCATAAGTCTAAAAGAAAACGAAAATCAGATTAATTCCTTCATAAATTACATTCCCAGAACATCCAGACAATGAAGAGAAAAGCAATAAGAATACCATGATGGAATTGCAACTGCTGCAAGGACAGGGGACTGTTTCCACAATAGAGAAAGTTGATAGCCCTGCAGTCTGGCTAGATACTCAAGAATATCACTTTCCTGCTATAAACAGCTAAAACCAATCAAAATGTATAATATAAACATGGGAACAAAGGATGTGGAGCTATACACTGGATACAGCACCAGTCAATTGCAAATAAATAAACAAACAGCACGGTAAGGAAACATAACGAAGTATACTTAGAGATGACAATGCTCATTCAGCCAAGTGCATCGAATTCTGCAACAGTTTCCAAAAGACCAAAAGAAGGATAAATAGATATGTGATGATTAATGCCATGCTCTTGCAACCTTGGAAGTTTGCTCCACTAGGCATCATGAACCTGTACATGAAATTTCTACCCCAGCAACAAATGCCTGGTGCAGCTCATTATTTTGCTCAAGGGGACACAAACAAAAAGATAGGTGCAGAACTTTGTCCCTCACAAGCTGAATGAAGCATCCAGCGCCAATCATCCAGTATGACTGTGCACAATGAGCTTGGTTAGCTTCGAACTTTAGCCACCAAAGCAATATCCTCAACAAAGGCCATAAATAGTGCAGACATTATTAGGTTCCAAGCTCAAAATGAACTCCACCCAGCTTGCACAGGCAACCATGGCCACTTGAGCATTATGTCCAAAACCACTCCAAGTCCAAGGGTCTTCATCGAGGAAGGTAGGCAGCATAAAGATCCATCTTTTATGTATAAACAAACAGGAATAATGAAAAGCTGAGACTAATTGACACCACATTTAATGTGTTTGGTAAAGCGGTGCAATGTGCTTCTCAATTGAAAATGCATCAAAATGATGGGGTTTTCTTTTTAATTCAACATATCAAAACCATTGAAAAAAACCTAAAAAACATCAATTCGATGCTTTTTTCAGGCAAAACATTGTTTGAAAAATAGGTTCAACCACAAAAACAAACGCTAAGAAAAAAAAAGTGATTTTTCTCTCATAAACAACTATTAATAGGGATCACAGACAGATGCTTGTTCATAGAGATACTACTCTTACACTAAAGGAATCATCATAGAATTCGATCTTTATAACAATTGAGCCCAATATTTCCGCATGCATCAAGCTTGCCAAATTTCAAGTCAATCAAACATAGGTATGTTATCCCATCCATGTGACTTGTTTACTTCATATTCTCAATAAAAAAAAAAAAATCTACTTTCTAAGATAGAGTGTCATGGTTGTAGATCAATTTGAAATCCCACACTAGCACAAGGAAAAATGTTTATATTAAGGACAATAATATAGGAAGTCATAAAACCGTGTAGGCATAGAACCTGCACCTCATGACAATGGATACCTCTTCATGTGTGTGTGTGTGTTTTACATATCTTTATAATCCATTCAAATTCAAGTATATAGAGCACCTTTGAATCTGCTGCTCTCTCACTGGAATGGAAACCTTGAGCTCTTCCAGTAAGCAAGCTGCACACCTCATAATATAGGTTTGAGATAGTGGCAGAGAAATATAAAACTGATGTAGCGTATTCAATTAGACAATTCCATTGGCTTGCAATGCGTCCGAGTAATAGGAGTTCCTGTCTCAATGGAAAAGCAAAGGACTTCCTAAAAACCAAGGTCAATTTTCAGTAAATCAACTCAAATGCACTATCTAGATCACCAAAACCAAGTGATTCGGTAATTCATCAGCATCCATGCCAGGAAGCCAAGTACAATCTTAATTGCCCACAGCAAGATCACAATATGTCAATATTAATAACAGCAATGATATGCTCATGTAATCAAAACAAAAAAGTAAACTGTTTTTCAGTCTACTGAATCGATGAGATACATGTAAGGGTAAGCTATTAAAACATATGCAGAAATGCACAAGCTAGTTTTCAGGGATGGATTCACAAATGCAAAATTTAACCCAGATTTGACCTTATTTTTGCACTAACCCTATCATTCTATTTCAATTCTCATTTACATCCTTCACTAATTTAACCTAGACTCCTCCTCAAACTGAACCCCCCAAAAAAAAAAAAACATGCGTATAAAAATGGGTTTAGTTTGCTGGGTTTTGAGCGAACTTTACAATCATTCACAACCATCATTAAATAGCATCAAAAGGTGTGTGAGAGAGAGAGAAAGAAGGTCACATGTAGTTATTGCAAGAAACCCAGATGAGAAAATTTGACAGTACATTCCAAAGCAAGCCAAGTGAATCAAGTAGCACAAGTGCAGTAGTGTTTGGTTGACATCACTGCTTGCAACCATTTATACGCTGAAATATATTATACAATACATGCACAATGAATTTAGCATGCACATAAAGCTTGTAGATGATTCCTAAATCAATGGAATTCTTAATATTTCAAATATTGAAAACTCATGGATCAAATAACCATTATATTGTAAAATATGAACCAAACGAGTGATTGCTGGTCATAAAATCAAGCTATATGTATTAGACTGTATCCTTCTATTTAATTTCAAAAATTAGATCGACTTACAACTATTTCACTCAAACCATCATTCTTGCAATCTGCTGAAGTATTCAGCCGTTCAAACACTTGTAGCCACTGCATCTTAGGGACAGAAAATATCATGCTGGCACCTGAGACCAATCTAATGGTTCTCTTATCAAGAAAATATGAAACCATCTTTGATTTCCAATGATTCCACGTGAAAAAATCAACCAGCTGTTCTATTTCCCTGCACACAAAGCCAAAGTGTGTCTGTTTTTGACCTCAAAGTAAAAATTCTATAATCTAGCACCAACTACTTGCTCAATAATCGACATGAGTAAAATAGTTGTAAAAAAATGTCAACAAACTTTATTTGCAAGAAACAATGAAGCCTACATGGTTTTATCCATGTAATTGTCAGTCAATAAACAAAATGCACTTATTTCACAGTTAGGGAAATGAATTCGTTTTATACCCAACAGATGAAGGAGCTCCATCAAGTTTTAGTTGTTCTTCCAGCATGCTACTATCAGATTCAGTCCCACTACTACACCTGATAGCATTAGAGAGGACATCTAAGCCTGTCTCCACTGTCGACATGCATGACACTGCAGACTGCCTCTTGAAGACTTCTTGAAGAGTCAACTTTGTCAAATCATCATCGCTGAATTTTCCAAACTTCACAGTTTGACTAATTTCTTCTGATAAAACCATAGAATCCTTCACAAAACCCCTCCTTTCTAGAACCAAATCAAGCTGCAGATTCCGCGGCTTTAACTTGTTAAGATACACACTTAGACTATCATGCTCCGATTCCGAAACCGTCTCAAGCTCCATCTCAATTACAGCAGTTAAAAAAGCTTTGAGATGTGAATCCCTCAGTGGTAAAGTCTGGAACAAATGGGCCAACACAAAACTCCTTGCCCTACTCAGTGTATCGCATGATAGATTTGCAAGACCCTGCTTTTTTATCAGATAAATATATTATTATTATTATTGCTATCACATCAAACTCTGTCACAGATAATAAAACTAACTCAAAATGAAGAAAGCCACAACCTGGGGAAAATAAGGGTTTGATTTCATTTGACAGAGAGCTGCATCAAGTTCCTTAATTGAGTCCTGGTAAACATCTGAGCTATTCATATGCTTAAGTACCTAAGACGTCATAGGAGTAGTAATTACCAGGAACATTTATAATAATGCTCTGTCTGCCCTTCAATGAAGAAACGGACTAATGCTTACATACACGAAGATTGATTTAAAGAACCAAAAAAACTGTGTGGCTTACATTTTGGAAGAAGGAACCCCAGTGGATGGCTTTTTTTATGTTTTGAGCGTCCCAGTGGGCTAAAAGAGCAGAGGATTGATACCCAGATGCTAAAATCATTATATCTACAAACCCTTTTAGAAGTTTCACCATTTCCTCTAATGATATGTATGGGTAATTCCACCCCATTCCTTTATTCTTCTTTCTCGTTGCGCTACCGAAGAGCACGAGCAGCAGCGCAGCGCCGGGAGGGAGTCACAAGTTACAACCGGGGGGGGGGGGGGGGGGGGGGGGGGGGGGTTGTTTTCTCAATTTTTTATTTCTTGCAATACTGAATTTAGTTATACAGTGTAGAATACCAATTTTTGTCTTTTTTTTTTTTAATTTACCATTTTTAATTATGACTTTCCTACTCCATTAACGAAAGCTAATTGATGAGGAGAAATTACTCCTCACATAAATACTGTTTTATTATTATTATTAAATTTATTTTTTTTAGTATTGAGTTTATTATAAATTAAGTTTTATAATATATTTTGATTTATTTTCTACCTATAAATTGATTCAATTTTATAACTTGAATTATGAATTTTGTGACTATTTTTTTAAAAAATTCTAGCATTTATTATTTTTAATTAATTGATAATTAAACTTTATAATTTATAATGTACCATTATTTATAATAAAACTATAACCAAATATTTTTTATATACATGTAAATATTTCTTATAATTTGGAATAGAATTATAACCAAATATTTGCCATATATATTAAGAAATGAGGCTACACAAATTATATTTATTTTTCTATTTCTAAATCATGAATTATTTATCTTATTTTCTTTCATTTTATTCTACAAAAGACTTATTAAATTATTTTATTTTAATAAATTTTTTGCAAAATTTCCTTTTAATTTTTAATATTCTAATTATTCAATTCTTCATAACTTGCACAAAATCTAATTTTATTTTTCTTATCATCAACACATGTCTTTAATTTTTAATTTCATCACTATCATTTAAATCATAATCTCACATATTTCCATAACAACAACAAAATTTCAAATTATTTATTTAGAACATTTATACAATTTACACACACATTATGTGTAAAGCATGAAAGTAAATGTGAAAGTATTTAAGTTAGTTACTTAAAAAATAAAAAAATAATAACAAAAATAAAAAACAATAGATCATTATAATTATACAAAAGGTAAAACATGTGACTAAATAAATACCTAAGTAGTTAGACTTATAACACAAACTGAATCAGTCTTGTTCAATAGTGTGAGATGCATTTGTGATCCATAAAATCATAAAATAATAAATAATTTTAATATTTAATTTTCAGGAAATGATATCGATAATAATAGGCTAAATCAATAACTTTTGATATTCATATCTACATTTTAACCTTTTCATTCCAAACCTAGTAACTAATTTTGCAAGTTTTGCCTTTTAAATTCATTAATATTTTTCTCCTTATTTATCCTTACCAAGGGCCTTATATTAACACTTAAGTATCATTAGTTGTTGTCAATATTTTTTATCTTTCAACCATTATATCATATAAACCCATCAATTTTATTTTTATGATAGACATTATCATTTACATTAGTCTCCTTCCGAGATGGAAATCTTATCATTCATTTATCTTGGTTCATAATAATAAATTTAACATTCATTAGCTTCTGTAAACGGCGGTAAGCTTAATATTCATTGGCTTCCATAAGAGATAACAAACTTGTTTTTCATTTCACATTTTTCATTCACTTTATTTTTACCATTTCTTTTTATATGCATTTTTATATGTTACGTTCATTTCTCATATATCCTTTTTGTTATCTTTTTTTGAACACCAGAGTACAATATTATAAATTAAAAAATAAATTATAACAATAATTTAAAGAGATGGAGTGTTAAGCACTCACATGTTTCTTATGTAGATCAAGCTCCTCTCGCTAATGGCCCATCTTCTGATGCTTCTCCTAATATTAATAAAAAAAAAAGAGATACAATAATTAATACATCTCTCTTGAAATAACTCATCCATATATTCAAGTCAAACAACTTTCAATTTGATACTAACCTATTTCACTCTTTCTTAACACATTACTAAACATAAAAATAATATACAACAATCCATATTCATGAAATTCCATACCCTAACAACTATCTTAAACCATACTTCATTCTTCTAAATATAATTTCTAATAAGTAAACAGACTAACTTATATTTCAATATATATAATCAACTATTTTCTTTCAATATTATCGTCTTATTAATACTTATAAGATAAATTAAAATTATAATAATATATCAATCAATTATTCAATTTCCCCAAACCATATACATGGCCAGCTACAAGGTTTGTTGTGTCATCATGGTTCTTTCTTCAATTATTCATGAATTTTCATTAAAAACAAGCTAATCTAACTCGATTCATCAATTATAAATCAATAACACAAATCCCCCCCTAATATTGTCCATATACCCTAATTCACCGTATACTAATAAAATCAATTAAAATTTTGTTAAAGAAATTTAATCAATTTCTAATTATCATTGTCATAACAGCACACATTAATTTCATACAATTTCTAAACATTTAACTCAAACAAACAACTTTCCATTTAGCATTAAACTTGGTCCGCTCTAGTTCTTCATTACCACCATGATTTCTACTTTATTTTTCCATGATTTTGCATTTATTGGAACTCCTTCCACCCTAATTATTTTAATTACAATAAGATTTTCAATTCTCCTAAATTTCAACAATGAACCCCACCCTAAAAACTTGAAATTTCTTATCAAAATCATTTAAACTTCCTTCAAGCTTATATGGATGGGTTTAAGACACTTTACCTGTTGATTATTTGAACTTCAAATGCTTCATAGTCGAGTTTTCACTAATCCATCTTCTCCTTCCTTTATTTTCCTTAGTGTCTCTTTCTAAAACTGATTAGTACTTAAAAATACATTTTTATCAACATTTTATATCATCATTTTGTACTTGAAGTATCAATAACTCCTTAACGAAAGCATGTTTTATAATAACAAGTCTGATACTATAAGATACCTTTAATTTATGGTAAATGTTCATCTTAAATACAGGCCTATCATATAAATCAAAGGATTGATTGATGAGTTTAAGTACTGAAATTTAAAAGACAAAGAGAGGGTCAAACTTAGAAAAAAGATGCTGGTTCAGTCCAAACTAGAACACTGTTCGATCACTAGGTCATATCTGGAGCTGTAGATCTTGGATTTAGGTCTGCTCTATATGGATTGGAAAGCTAGGACATAGGCCTGAAACTTTTATGAGGAGTCTAAGATTTAAAAAGATTGTTTTCAAGTCCAAATTGTAGCAACAATGGAGAAGTCTAAATCTGTCCAGCAGCCTAGACACTGTTCAGTGTTCAGCCTATATCTCGAGTTCTAGAAGTTCAAATGACCTCAATTTTTTTTTGTTGGAAAGCTGAGATAATTTCCTAGAACTTTCATGGTTAAGTCTATTCAAATTCTAATGATAGCAATGTAAAATCCCACATCGAAAGCGAGCGTCCAGAGCCAACGCCTTATAAGTGCATGCTCACCTTGACTAATGAGACGCGTTTTGGGGTCATGTGTGGCTGCCAAGAACAAAACCGTGAGGGGGACCTGGGTGGAAGCCCTGAATTTGGGTGGACTAGGAGGCCCAAAGCGGACAATATCTTCCTAGTGAGGTGGGGTGTTACATTTGGTATCAGAGCTGAGGATGACTCGTTTTAAGATGAGGGGATTGTAAGATCCAACATCGGAAGCGAGTATCTAGAGTCAGGGCCTTATAAGTGCATGCTCACCTTGACTAGTAAGACGCGTTTTGGGGTCATGTGTGGCTGCCAAGAACAAAACCGTAAGGGAAACCTGGGTGGAAGCCTTGGATTTGGGTGGACTGGGAGGCCCAAAACAGACAATATCTTACTAGTGAGGTAGGGTGTTACAAGCAATGATGTTTTGTTCAGACAAGAAGATAAGGATTGTCAACAAGTCAAGATGTGGCCACCCACTCAACCATTAGTCATCAATCAATAGTTCGAAATTTTAGACTATAAAAGGAGGCATTTGCTATGCATTTAGGAATCTTGGTTATTCAGATCAAGATCTTATTCTTGCTCTCTTTATTTGTATTTTGTAATGTTCAAGTTTTATTCCATGTTACATTTTCATTAATCTCTTGTTTATGCCTTTTATTTCCTTTACTATACTTGTATAATCATGTTCTCCTCTTGTTTATTTATGGAAACCTCTTTTGTGTGTGGTTTCCAATTGATTAATAAAAAGAGTTTATACTATACTTATTTCTAATACTATTAGTGGATCCTCTAACCTTGACATTTGTTTTTATCATTGTTGAATCCTCACATTAATCTTACATCTCAAAGTCCTCTTTAACTTATTATTATTATTATTATTATTATTATTATTATTATTATTATATAGTTAACCTCCCTATGATTCGACCCTGGTCTTACCAGGTTATTTATTACTTCGACACTCCTACACTTGGGAGAAGACATCAATCTTTTGATCGTGTCAAGTTTTTGGCGTTGTTGCTAGGGAGGTAACTCTAGTATAAATTATAGTATTTATTTTATTTTCTCTTTTCACTTTTCATTTTATCTAACTTTTGTTTTTTCTTCTTTTTTTTTTTCCTTTTATTCTCTTCTTACACGTGGATGAGAGTTTGGTCACGTACATTAAGTGATAGACTCTGTAGGGTATCCTCATCATTTTCAAAAAATATGGCTGAAAAAAATAATTAGTCGCTTCATAATGAGAATAACCGAGTTAGAACACTTAGAGACCACATGAATCATACAACAACAAGTGCACCCTTATGTATAGTTTTCCCTCCTGATGCATCTCACTTCAATTTTAAGCCAGACATTATTCAACTTTTACCTTCTTTTCATGGCTTAGATCTAGAAAATACATACTTGCATTTGAGAGAATTCGAAGAAGTCTGTAACACCTATAATGACTTAAATTGTAGCATGAATACCATTAGATTGAAGCTTTTTCCTTTTCATTAAAAGATAAAGCTAAAACATGGCTATAAAATCTTAGGTCAGGATCTATTCGTGCTTGGGATGAAATGCAACAATAATTTTTAAAGAAAATTTTCCTTTCTCATAAAACAAACTCTTTCAAAAGACAAATCACCACTTTCACTCAAAAACCAGGAGAAACATTTTACCAATATTGGGATAGGTATCGAGACTTGCTTAATACTTGCTCTCATCATGGTTTTGAAACATGGAGATTGGTTTCACACTTTTATGAAGGGTTAACACCTAAAAATAGGCAAATGGTTGAATTGATGTGCAATGAAACTTTTGAAGATAAAGACCCTATTGAAGCAATGGAGTACCTAGACTTGCTAACTGAAAATGCACAAAATTAGGACATTATAGGCACTTATGAGGCCAAGTAAAACCCAACCTCATACATCTAGTGGAGGAATGTACAACCTTAGGAAAGATCATGACCTCCAAGCCAAGTTTGCATCTTTAGCTAAAAAAGTCAAGGCATTAGAATTGAAAAAAAGTGGTCAATTAAAATTTGTTCAAGACATTGTGTGTCAATATGTGAAACCAATGAACACTCAACCAATGACTGTCCAACTTTGCCTTCTTTTAAGGAATGTCTCCGTGAACAAGCCCATGTTTTAAACAGTTTTCAAAGACCTAATCATAACCCATACTTGCAAAAATACAACCCTGGTTGAAGAAATCATCCAAATTTTAGTTGGAAGAGTGATAACAACAATGCACAAACTTCACAACTACCGTTTCAAGCACACCATAATTTTCAAAATTCTCATTGATATGCACCTCCTTATACTCCACCTCCTAGAATAAATCTTGTGGAAACATTGCATGCATTCATTGAAAAGCAAGATACAATCAACACTCAACTTGCTCAAAGCATGACAGATTTTAAAGATGTTCTTGCAAAATTCACATCTGCTCTTAGTTTTCAAAAGAAATGTAAGTTTTCATCTCAACCACAGCAAAATCCAAAAGGGCAATACATTGCAAATGCAAGTAGTTCCGGAAGCCAATAAATGGATCAAGTCAAATCAATCATCACTCTTCGCAGTGGTAAGGTTATTGAAAAACTCACTCTTGAACCTTGTGAGAAAGATGATGAGTCAATTTCTGAGGATAAGGAAGGGGTTGAATATGAACATTGCAAAGAAAAGACTGATTCCCCGCCAACACTTTCATTTCCTCATGCCATGACCAAACATAAAGAAATCGAGGATGAAAAAGGCACCAAAAATATTATCGCGAATCATTTGTCAAAATTGACAATAGATTCGACATCCGACATCACACCAATCGATGATTACTTTTTTGATGAATCTTTGCTTTCTCTTAGTTCAATGCCTTGGTTTGCTAAAACTATCAATTTTCTTGCTTCAGGATTTTTGCTAGCTCATTTGGATAACCAAGACAAAAGAAAGTTTTTGAGCGAAGTGCAAAACTTTTATTAGGATGACCCTTACTTATTCAAATACTATCCTGATCAAATATTTCAAAGATGCATTCCCGACAATGAGGTAAGTAGTGGCATTAAATTTTGTCACTCCGAGGCATGTAAGGATCATTTCTCGTAAAAAAAAAACTATTACAAAATTCTACAAAGTGGATTTTACTGAGCCACCATGTTCAAGGACTCATATGCATTCTGCAAAACCTATGAAAATTGTCAAAATGTGTGATTTATTTCAAAACATAGAGAGTCTTTAGATAATCTTCTATTAACTCTTAAGTCTCATCATAGTAGAGATGTGCATCGTGCAATTCATGATTTAAGGCCCCATTTTCATAAAGAACATGCTTATCATAGTCTTGGGAATCTGACTAATAAAAGACCATGTTTGCAAGTTTTTAAGAAAATTGGATGGGAAGCCTATCCCCGACCCATAGAGGACGTTTAAGCCGTTCTTGGACGTAAAACCAAGGGAAGATGTGAGCCACAATCACAACTACCTTTACATACACATGCTTTTTCAAAAAAAAAAAAAGAACAAAAAAAAACAAAAAAATAGGGGAAGAAAGAGAGAGAGACTCAAGCTGACTTCCATATAGGTGATATGATTGCATTTTCTTTTTTCTCATTTATAAAATCTTCCTCTTCCCTTCATTTCTACTCAACCCATACATTCTACAAGCATACACAGGTTTTGAAATGGCAGGATCCTCAACTCTTAAAATAAAAAATATGTGTTTTTTACGGATCTAGTCCTGGGAAAGAAAAAGAGTTTATAGAATCCGCAAATCATCTTGGTTAGATACTAGCTGAGAGAAAGATTCATTTAGTATACGGGGGAGGCAGCCTTGGGTTTATGAGGAGTGTGTCAACAACTACATTCTTAGGAGGCAATCAAGTTCCGGGTCTCGTTCCAAAAACTTTAGCAAAAGGGGACATCATTGGAAAAACAATTGGAGAGGAACTACAAGTCTCCACAATGTCTGATCGAATGAATGCAATGTTTAACCATGTTGATGCCTTCATTGCCTTACCAGATGGTCTGGGCACATTGAAAGAGATCTTTTATATTTTCTCTTCGGCCTAACTGCACATTCACCATAAACCTATAGGTTTGTTAAATGTTAATGGTTTTATGATAATTTGTTGTCTTTTCTTGATCAAGCTATGGAACAAGAATTTCTAACATCTTCAGCATGACAAATCATAATCTCTACTGCTACTGCTGAACAATTGATTGACCAACTACAATCTTTCATCCCTGTAATTAATCCCTCTAGGAGTCGTATAAATTGGTCAACTAAGAAAAGCCGCAAAAAGCTTAGATTGATTTTGAGCCTTCGTTTGTGAAACCTTGTGTCTTTTGGTTTTGTTAATAGCACATTATTTTGTTTTGTTGTTTCTTATATTTATTTAAGTGTGTTTTAGATTTGTCAGTTTCGTTGTTTCAGGTGATGTGTTCTATACTCCATCTTTCTACCTTAGGACATTGAGGACAATGTCTCGTTTTGGTTTGGGGGAAAAAGTAGTAGTTGGCACTAAAAAAAAAAAACTTACTAACTGTTTTTGTTATATTAAAACCATTTGACAAAACTTTTATTACTAGGATGACAGAGTAAGGGAAAATTTTATTGACTCTTGAGACGCATCTTAGTAAACATTTTCCAATGGTTATTTGCAATATTCATAACAAGGTCTATCACATACTTCTCTTGAAATATTCAGGTTTACAAACTCTCGCATTATTATCAATTGATTATGCTCATATACTCATTTAACAAGTATTCTTAAACCTTTATTTTTCACATACACACTTTAACATATGATTGTGGGTTGCACATTGGATTATCATATTATTTATGTTCTTTTGTTAAAGGTAGCAACTAAAGGAAAGAGATAGTATATAATTTGTAAAAAAAAAAGAAACAGAAAAAATGATAATAAATGTAATTAAATAAATAAATAAAAACGTAGATAAGTTTGGTTTTGTAGTCTCCTTAACCTAAGCAATTGAGCTTGAAGGGGTGTTTTAACACCTAATACCCTAAAGTCAACTGATTTAGGAGCTATTGACCCAGTGCTTGTTACATGGGTTAAGGAGAAAAGCTTAAGGGAATCAAACATTGCACTATCTACGTATCAATATTTGCAACCCGAGTTACTAAGCTCGTAGGGTTGTCTCAACACCTAATGCCCTAAGATCAACTAGTCTGGGAGTCATTAGCCGAAAGCTTGTTACATGAGTTAAAGATGCATTGTGTTGTAAGCTATATGTGTATATATTCAAAGAAGAAGAAGAAGAAGAAGAAGAAGAAGAAGATAATAATCTTAACCCAATGAAGTTAACCTTAAACATTAGAACAAAAAATTGTTTTCTTCCAATAAAAGGCCCATTATCTATGTTTTCATATATTGAGCACATAAAAAGGAAGGTTTGTTAATATTTTGTTTAAAAGGTATTGAGTAGATATATATAAATGTAATGAGTGTTTGTTTATCTGAATAGATTAATGAAAGTTGAATTATGAATGCCTTGTTTTGTGGAATTTTCAAATTGTTTTTCTATTTTAACGCTTTGATTACTAGGGACTAGTAATAAGCTGGTTAGGAGGGGTGATTAGTACTTAAAAGTGCATTTTTATCAATGTTTTATATCATCATTTTGCACTTGAAGTATCAATAACTCCTTAACGAAAGCATGTTTTATAATAACAAGTCTGATACTATAAGATACCTTTAATTTATGGTAAACGTTCATCTTAAATGCAGGCCTATCATATAAATCAAAGGATTGATTGATGAATTTAACTACTGAAATTTAA
>JAAWWB010001922.1:0-25003 GCA_018804465.1 Populus tomentosa
AATATATTTATATATATAAATTAACGTTTTAAATCTAAAAATTTAGATCTTATGTTTCCATTGAAATAATTTATTTTTTATGTTTATAAATTTGTTATTCCTTCAATAGAAATTCTACCTTCTCTCTCTCTTTTTTTCCCCTCTATTTTGTAACTATTTTTTTTTATCTCAATGCCCGGGTCTGGCATGATCCAAGCGCCTAGACCTAACAACAATGTCAGACCCAGGCAACTTGGGTCTTTTTGCAATGCTAGACCTAAGAGCCTTGGGTCTAGCGGCAATACCCAATCTCTTGAGTCTAAAATTGGTTTTATTATTTTTAATTCAAAAGGTTGAGCTGGACCTATATTTACTTGAGTCTAATAAACAAGTAAGACTTAAATTACTTGGCTGCTAAATCTAAGATGCTTGGGTCAGGCATGGTAGCCGAATCCATGATATTTAAAATATATATATATATATATATAAATATTATTAACTTACTACCATCACGAGTCATAATATAAAAAAGATTAGATCTAAAATTAATATAAATAGGGATTTTCTACTTTATGTCATCCTACTTTATTTTAAAAATAAAATCATATCTTATAACTTTTGATGGGATAACCTTTCTCAGCCAAATACTCTGTATTTCAGCGCTCAGAATGCATTTCTAACAGTAAAAGCGGCCTTCTTTCTACGACTTTTGTTAAAGCTGCGGCCTTTATGACCCATTATTGGATCGTCACCTAGGCCTGCATAGAGTGTGCTTTAATTTTATATATTTTATTTTGTGCTTAAATAGAGAGTGTGTTTCATGACGATCAGTTGGGACACTAAGACCCTTTAGATTTTTGCCTGCTTTCGTTTTCTGTTCTCGGTCCCATTTCGTGTCATCCTCCGCACAAGTCTTTTGTTTTGTTTTGTTTTTTTTTTTTTTTTTGTAATACATTTAATTTCAAATAGACAACGCAACTACCCCGGTCCTCTGCATTAATATTTGATGAGCTTAATGATAATAGATTTTTTAATTGAATAAGTACATGACATAGCATAGCGAAAACGAAATTGCGTATTTTCTCATTTATTAATATTTATCTTGATAGTCTGGTTATTTGTGAATAAACAAGTCTTTTTCAATATTAATATTTGAGCGGTGATCTTACTAGAACATCATGTTATTAATGATATAAATACCAGTTGAGGAATTCAAAATAATATTTAAATAAATATTAAGAGAGAATTAAGTACAAGAAAAAATATACATAGATGATTGAAATGTAAACTACCACTAACACGTCTGGATATCATGAAATTTGATGTATGATTTGGAACATTATGTCTAAAGGCTTGAATCGAAGGCTTATTAATGTTAGATAATATATTTATCTTGTTTTATTTATTAAGAATAAAATAATATTTTTAATTTAACCTATATATAAATTTATTGTATTTAGATTAAAGCAAGAACTTTAATACAAATTAATAGAGGAGAATTCTAGCCTCCTTCTCTTTCATGTTCGTATTTATTTTTATGTTAATTGAATTATTTTAACATGATATCAAAGCTAGTTTTATAGAACGAGGTTTAATCCCAAACACAACTTTCGCGGATCCCAAATTTTTTTTTTAGTGAAATTTTGTCTTCCACCTCTACAAAATCTGGTATTTCGACATTCCTTCAGCTTATGCAATTTGATATTTTTATTATGTCTCTGCAATTGTTTTGGTATTTCATCTTTTGTAATTTGTGTTGTGTTTTGGAGCAATTGTATAATTTTGAGAAGATATTTGTTGAGTATTTGTGATATCTGTCCAGTTTCTGCAATCTGATACTTTGTCTTTCGCTGCTTTTGCATTCTGGTTCTTTTTGTTTGTTAATTATGGTTACCAAAAGAGATGATTCGCTTCAATATGTGAGTGTGAGGTTGGATGAAAAGAATTATTCATACTGGAGTTATATAATAAGAAATTTCCTTAAGGGTAAGAAAATGTAGGGATATGTTAGTGGAAGTTATGTGACACTTAAGAATACTAAGAAGGGGGGGTGCTATTTTAATATATACATGAGAAGCAAACAATGCAAAGATCATTATTTGAATTACCAATTTTGTTGAGCATTTCATAGGTACACAGTTGGCAAAGTATGAGACAACAAATGAGGTTTGAAATCATTTGCAAAGGTTATTCACGCAATCAAATATTGCAAAGCAGTATCAGTTAAAATATGATATACGAGCTCTTCACTAGAAGAATATGAGTATTCAGGAGTTCTATTCTACCATGACAGGTCTTTGGGATCAATTGGCTCTTACAGAATCGGCATAATTAAAGGCATGTGGTGCTTATATTGAGCATAGAGAGCATCAACGATTGATACAGATTTTAACAACATTTCATAGTGATTTTGAAGGATTTAGAGGTTCACTTCTGCATCATTCTCTACTGCCTTTTGTTGACTATATTGTCATTTTCTAGTTGACAAACTCTCGATGTGGCAGCTGCAAGAGCCAATTGAGTTATCTATTTTTATTGTCTGTAGTCGTCGCATCGTGAATTTGAGGAGATATGTTAAATAATATAGTTATCTTGTTTTATTTATTAAGGGTAGAATAATATTTTTAATTTAACCTATATATAAGCTATTTGTATTTAGATTAAAGTAAGAACTTTAATACAAATCAATAAAGGAGAATTCTAGCCCCCTTCTCTTTCATGTTCATATTTATTTTTGTGTTAATTAAATTACTTTAACAATTAATAGTGAAGATCTCCGTCCCCTACCTTAAGTTTGTTGCTATAACTCAAAGCTTTTTGCCATGCAATAAAAATGTATTTTTACTTAACAGAGGGGACATTGTTGATTTTGGTTATTAAAATCAGTATTAAACATCTGGTATCAAGTGTAAGAAAATAAATACATATATTCTTGAAGAATTTTGACGATAATATATGAATTGAGCGCACGTACATATAAGAAAAAAATAAAGTTATTTGTAAGGAAAAAAAACATTTTAATTTGAGCATTTAATTAGATTTCAAAAACTAAATAAATTAGAAGAACAAAACACTTGAATGAGACCTCAAATAATAATCCAGTTAATTAAAAGAATGAAACGGTAAGAGTATGATTTATAACTGTTTAGTTAATGAAGTTTTGAAATCATAACTAAGAATTAATGTAATTTAAGAAATTAAGATTTTGGAAGAAACTAATTAAAAGTAGTTTTGTAATAATAACAATATTAAAAATAATAATAATAATAATAATAATAATAAGACGAAGAAGAAAAAGAAGAAGAAGATGCAGCTCCGGGTAGCCCTGAGTTGCTTCCCGAAAACTCATCCCCTTTTCCCTCGAGGTATCCGCCAGTCCCTAGGATCAATAAATACTCTTTGGCAACAAGAAGCATTCAATTATCTAATAAAAGACTCTTCGGCGAGGGAATGGAAAAGACTGTAGGGCATTTCTTTTTTTTTTTTTTTTTTTTTTTTTTTTTTTTTTTTTTTTTGTCTCTTTGGGCACATCAACTAATTAAAGAGTGGTGACTCCATGAAGTGCAGTCCTCATCATTCACCATCTCACGAGTTTCACGAGCGGCACTGCCACCATGATTTGTTGGCCTTTGTAGTTTATTAGATACCTTCACTCTAAATCACATCAAAATTTTCATAATAGAAAGGTAAATTAAAAAAAAAATATAAAGCTAAAAGTTCAATAACCTAATATTAAATGATAAATTAAAAAAAAATCCTAAAAAAATAAACACAATCAAATTAAACTTGTGACTTGGATCATGAAACTAAGATTATCACATAAAAGATAATCCTAAAAAAATTACGAAGTGAAATTCTTCATTATCCAAATATTGATGGATAAAATTAAAAAAAAAATCAATTAAAAAAAATAAAAAAAATAACAATAAAAATAAAATTTGACATAAAAATTAAATTAAATAAAAAATAAAGGATGAAATTAAAAAATTAAAAAATTAAAAAAATGATAAAAAATAAAAAAAAATAAAAATAAAAATCAAATTAAATAAATGAATAAAATAATAATAAAAAAATTAAAAATTAAAAATTAAAATCAACAAACAAAGTCAAGTGTTAAAATTTCTTGTTTCGCCAAGTGCAGTAAGAAAAGCATAAATCTTTTATCTGATCATCACATTTAAGAAAGTATCTCTTGTCAGTTGGCTTCACATGCTATGGGTTTAGTTATGGGTGAAAATTTTGTTTTTTTGTTGTTGTACCATGATAACCTCTGTTACTCTTCCAAGTCAGGAGATAAAACCTTTTCCTGGCTTCACGAGGCGCCTTAAAACAAGGCCTGGGGGGGTGTTAACAGGAGATCATTTAAAGATAAAGTCAGTACTATATATATATATATATATATATATATATATATATATATATATATAGAATTACAAAAAAAAAAAAAAAAAAACAGATAGTGTGTTTATGTTTCAAAGCATAAGGTTTCAAACCCTTTTCTATATATTCATGTTTTCTTTTATATTAACTGACTTGATGTGCTTCATACAATGTAGGAGGGGTTGAGATGTAATCTTGTAATAATAAAATAATATTATTTTATTGCTTATACCATTACATCTAATTAATATAAGCATAAATTGTTTGTCCATATTTAATAGGATATGATAAGTATCATAATTACTAACACATACCCAGAGTATGAGAGGTTCAGCATGGAGTTACCTTTCAGCTATACAATGAACCTGAGAGGCATTGGGTTTAACTCACACACTAAGCCCAAGAGGAATTAACTTCAGCTTGTGACTGTACCCAATGTAGAGTTGGGTGCGGTCGCATCCCTAATCTAACAAAGGGTTGGACACAAACGCCCCATAGCCCAATGTGGAGTTGGGCAGGACGTGTCCCTGACCCAACATGGAGTCAGACGCGAACGTGTCCTGACCAAACGTGGGGTTGGGTGAGGACTCATCCTAGCCCAACGTTGAGGTAGACGCGGACGTGCCCTGACCCAACTTGGAGCCGGGTGGGTACGCGTCACAGCCCAATTTAGAGCTGGGTGTAGACGTGCCCTTACCCACTTTAGAGTTAGGCACAGGCATGTCATGGCTCAAGATGAAGTTGGACGCTAAGAAAAATAACATAGAAGGCTTTTAAATGGGGGAGGTTTAAGGAAACCATAACCCATCAAAAGGAAATGGATGAATAAGAAAGCTTCGAGTTTTTTCTTCTTCTTCTCCAATTTGGTTAGTCATTTGTTTACCTCATGAATGTTCATTGAAGCCTAACAACTGTGCTGCCGTGTACACGTAACGGATCACCAGAAATAGAATATGTGGATACGTCCAGTGTCATCGTGAAAAGCAGTGTTTGACTATCTAGAAACACCACACACACCATCAAAAGAGCTCGGGTGTTTCTCACTTGAAACACATACCCTAACCACTTTTGATTTTTAAATAATATTTTATATTTATCAAAATACCAAATTGCTTCTTATTTAATTTGATTATGACTAAAAAATCAAGAGGAATATATGAAAAAGCCTATGGAAACCAATTCAAAAAATTGAAAGTATGAAAAAGTCTCTTATTGCTAGTTAAATAAATTTTATTTTTAATAGTAATTTAATTATTTTATTATACTTTTAAAATGCAAAAAGATCAAGTTAATTATCCCTAATCAATTTAATAATAATTAATGATTCTTATGAAAATAATGTATTACCTATAATAATAATACTGTGGTTTTTTTTTTTTGTTAAGAATAGTAAAATAGTCAATCTACAATATAATGTGTCTGCCTCCATAATGAAATATTAATCTCTTTTATTTTTTTTATAATTGTACTATGATTATAATTATAATGTAATTAATTAAATGCATTTTAATTACTGTAGAATTTAGTTTTATCGCGAATTCTAATGATCAAAATTTTAGCAATATCTTATTTTTTTAAGTTAACAACTCACTCCTGTTTGGTACGGTTCCTTCCTTTTATGTTTTTTCATGTCTGAAAACAAAGAAAGCATGAGAAATTTTATGCGGTACAAGAGTAATTAGGGATAATTTATTAGTTATTTTTTATATTTATTTTAAAGAAAAAAAATATAACTAAAAATTACTTTATATAGAGATATTTTTACCATGAATTGATTTTTTATATTTCTGTGTCTACTTTTTTTAAAAAATGATGTTAAAAAATATCTAATATCACTAGTCATTCTCCGGTCACGTTTTTCATGGTTAAGTCCATGCATTGACATTTAAATCCTGGAAAAATCCCTTACAATAGAATTATAATTAGACTTCCTCCACATAAATACACTCCTCACTCTTAGTAAAACTCATCGGATCCTTGTGGCTTAGTATAACACAACACTTCCAGACTATACCAGAGAGAGAGAGAGAGAGAGAGAGAGAGAGAGATTCAGAGTGATGGATGAGCTGAGACCAAGACCCGCAAACTCCTATGCTCTAACTCCTGTAGGCTTTTTGGACAGGGCAGCGATAGTGTATGGTGATTGCCCCTCCATCATCTACAATAACATATCCTACACCTGGTCCCAGACCCACCGTCGATGTCTCCAACTGGCTTCATCTCTATCATCCATCGGTCTGAACAAGGGCCATGTCGTCTCTATCTTAGCCCCCAATATCCCTGCCATGTACGAGCTCCATTTTGCAGTCCCTATGGCCGGCGCCATCCTCAACACCCTCAACACTCGCCTTGACGCGCGTACCATCTCCCTCCTCCTCTGCCACGCCGAATCCGAGCTCCTCTTTGTAGATCCTATGTGTGTCTCCTTAGTCAACGAAGCTTTCTCCCTGCTTCCATCCAGCGCCAAACCTCCACTTCTCGTCCTCATAGCAGATGATGATGAGGTCCTCCCCCAACAACCATCACCTACCATTCACTTCTACGATACCTACGAAGGGTTGTTGGAGAAGGGTGATCCTGCCTTCAACTGGACCCGTCCCAAGAATGACTTTGACCCTATTGTACTGAACTACACATCAGGCACAACCTCATCTCCTAAAGGCGTGGTGCACTGCCACAGGGGCCTCTTCATCGTGACCCTTGATTCGCTTGTTGATTGGTCATTCCCGAAACAGCCTGTCTTCTTGTGGACCCTGCCCATGTTTCATTCCAATGGATGGAGCTATCCCTGGGGCATGGCTGCCGTTGGTGGAACCAACATATGTCTCCGTAAATTCGATGCACCCACTATCTACGGTTTGATTAAAAAGCATGGGGTGACTCACATGTGTGGTGCACCTGTGGTTCTCAACATGCTATCAAACTCTCTTACCAATATGGAACCTTTAAAGAATCCAGTCCATATTATAACAGCCGGGGCTCCACCACCGGCCACCATACTCTCCCGCACGGAGTCCTTGGGGTTCGTAGTTGGACATGGTTATGGGCTGACAGAAACTGGTGGGATTGTTGTCTCGTGCGCCTGGAAACGGCAGTGGAATCTTTTTCCCGCAACTGAGAGAGCGAAGCTGAAAGCAAGGCAAGGAGTGAGAACAGTTGGAATGACTGAGGTGGACGTGGTGGATCCTGTGACAGGAATGAGCGTGAAACGAGATGGATTAACACTTGGTGAGATTGTTCTAAGAGGTGGGTGCATCATGCTGGGTTATCTCAAGGACCCAGTAGCTACAGCCAAGTGTATGACAGAGAATGGTTGGTTCTGCACTGGAGATGTAGGTGTGATGCATCCTGATGGTTATTTAGAGATCAAAGATCGATCGAAGGATGTCATCATTAGCGGTGGAGAGAACTTGAGCAGCGTAGAGGTTGAGTCAGTGCTATACACATTTCCAGATATTAACGAGGCGGCGGTTGTGGCACGACCCGATGAGTTTTGGGGCGAGACGCCCTGTGCGTTTGTGTCTTTGAAGGAGGCCTGTTGTAGGATCCCAACGGAGAAGGAAATCATTGAACATTGCAGGGGTAGGTTGCCACATTACATGGTGCCCAAAACAGTGGTTGTTAAGGAAAAACTTCCCAAGACATCAACTGGGAAGATCCAAAAGGCTGTGCTTCGAGACATGGCCAAGGCAATGGGCTCGTCAAGAGCCAGTCGCATGTGATAACGTTCGTACGAGTGGAGCTTGTCCTATGAATGCAGCAGTTCATTAATTACTTTTATTCTAAAAAAAAATCATGTGTATGAAGCAAGCAAGCTGGATTGCATAGTTAAAACTGTATCCGTGTGCTGATACCAGCAGAAATGTGTGATGTTCTTCTTCTTCTTCTTCTTTTGCGCGCGCGCGCGCGCGCAGTGTGAAGATATTGCAGTTTGTTTCCTTCTGTCTTCTCTCTTTGATCAATTGATTCAGCAGTTCAAATTTTTTTTTTTGTTTGGAAGTGATTAGTTCAATTAATTTGGGTTTTGACTTTCGGATGGACGGCAAAAACAGCTCTGTTGATCCACCAACTATTCCCATGGGACTCAAACATCTAAACGTAAACTTATATAAATTAGAACGGTTAATTAGTTTTTGAATTTGTTTTTTTAAAGATTATTGGTGGAATTTTATAAATTTTAGAGCTATTAAAAATTTATATAATTATTAAATTTAGAATATGTAAAATTAGTTGATATGCGTTTAAACTAACACGAATATCCAAATTAATTTAAAAAATAAAATTTAAATGTATGAAAATATAACATGGTTTATTATGAGTATTATTAAATGTCTGATAGATGGTTAGCGCAGAGTAAAATTTATGTTGATCATGTATTTTTAAGAGAAGATAATGATGACCCCTCAAAACCCTTTTTTTAGGGGGTAAAATTTACATTTCAAAGCAGTTTTTTTTAAAATGATTTTCAAAGTACATTTTCAAATTAATGTTTTTTTTTTTGTGGTTCTAATACAAGGATGTCAAACTTTTATATATATATAATTGATTCAGTATTTTCATATGCAACTGTTACCAAACACATTCTTAACTTTCTTGGCCGGCGCATTTTTAATGGTAGGTGTAAGGTGTTCCAATTTGTGAAGATATTGCAGTTTGTCTCCTTCTGTCTTCTCTCTTTGATCGATTGATTCAGGAGTTCAATTTTTTTTTTTTGTTTGGAAGTAATTAGTTCAATTAATTTGGGTTTTGACTTTCGGATGGACGGCAAAAATAGCTCTGTTGATCCACCAACTATTCCCATGGGGACTCAAACATCTAAATGTAAACTTATATAAATTTAAATTTAAAGGGTGTAGTTTAATTGATTAGGTTTTAAATTTGTTTTTTAAAGATTTTTAGTGTGAGTGTTATAAATCTCAGGACCACTAAAAAGTTACATGATCATTAATTTTAGAGCCTATAGGATTAGTCGATCGATATGCATGTAAACTAACCTGAACACCTAAATTAATCTAAAAAATAAAATCTAAATATATGAAAATAGAACATGGTTTATTATGAGTATTATTATGTCTGGTAGATGGTTAGCGCAGAGTAAAATTTATGTTGATCATGTATTATTTTCAAGGGAAGATAATGATGACCCCTCAAAACCCTCTTTTTAGGGGGTAAAATTTAAATTTCAAAGCAGTTTTTTTTAAATGATTTTCAAAGTACATTTTCAAATTAATGTTTTTTTTTTTTTATTTTTTTTTTATTTTTTTTTATGGTTCTTATACAAGGATGTCAAACTTATATATATATATATATATATATAATTGATTCAGTATTTTTCAGATGCAACTGTTACCAAACACATTCTTAACTTTCTTGGCCGGCGCATTTTTAATGGTAGGTGTAAGGTGTTCCAATTTGATCGCGTACACAAGCATGTCTATGAAGACGGTGTACTGTTAACAAAAGCTAGAAAGCAATTCATGGAAAGATGTGGTAACAGTTTTGTCCATTTTGTAATGGACAACTGCAAAGTGTTGTCTTTTTGTGTGAAATTATTTACATTTGAAAGATTTACATTTCTGAACTCAAAACTTTTTTTTTATTCACGTGGATGTTCGGGTTAGCTTGCATGCATCTCGGCTAATCCCACGAGCCTTAAAGTTAACGACCATGTAAGCTTCCAGTGGCTCTGAAGTTTATGGGACTCGAACTGGTGATATCTAGGGAGCAAACCTAGAACCTGATCGATTGAACTGCACTCTTCAGGGTTTTCTGAACCCAAAACTTAACTTCACACTTGTTGGCGTACCGATCAATCACGTGAGAACCTATTATAAAAATTCAACTACAATATAAAATCTTTTTGTAAAAAATTAAGAGAATCTAAAAATAAAAAATATTATGAATTGGATATGTTAGATTATCTATCATTTTTTTCCCTCCAAATACTTTTGAATATCTATCTCTATATATTCAAAGTATTAAAAAAATAGATAACATCCCCGATGGCAAGTTGTACACCGTGCCAATAAAAATAAGGAGCAACAAATGACCCAAATGGATTGAATCTGTTTATATATAACTTAAGACGCACGTTCCTTGGTTCAGCTGAAAAGTGACAATGCACATTATTAAAGTGTTTTCATGCTTCATTGTCAGAAGAATGTATCATCACTCCATCCAGTGCATCATGTGATTGGTGCCATGTTATGTGCTCAATAGTCTTTGGTAATATAAATAACCTCTACAGTCTAGGTGTGATTAGGAAGTATCTAAGTTTTTTATATGCTACAAAAGTCTTTCCCATGCTAGTTTTGAGTTTGTAATGTGAATGACCGCATGTCATGCACTTGGTCAGCTCAATATTTTCAAGGTAGTACATCATGCAGAAGTTTGGACACAAGTCAATTTTATAGTATCCTAAGCTGAAGGGTTTCAACATGGACTTAGCAGCATGTAAGTCCTCTTTCAGCCTGTTCCCTTTAGGTAAAACGTTTCTCATACATTCGACAATTTTGTCATAACTAGCCTCACTCAACCCATAATCCGACTTGATGGTAAACACCTGTGCAACAACCAATAATTTACTATGATTTATGCAGCCATCCCATAATAGTTCATTAGAATCTTTCAAACGATAAAAAAAAAAACCTGATTGTGTCTGCATTAGGTTCTTCTTCTATGTTTGGACAATGACTGACATTACCTTGATTCACTCTCGTTGCATCCATAACCATATTCTTGTAAGGATTACCGTTGTCATTTATAACTCCATGCACCTTACTAGCACTAGAAGTTGACTCCACCATCTTTTTTACCATACTCTCATTATGAACAAATAGTTTTATGTGTGCATACCAACATAGGTAATCCTCCATGAACCCTTGTGTACAAGATACATCGTTACAACATCTTGATGAAGAAACTTTTTATTTTTATACCTTCTGCATAGACACCTAATACTGCTTCCACTAATATTTCTTAGAATAGTGTTGTGAAATTAATAAAACTCTAAACCCCATTACAATAATCAATCCTTTGCAATCTTTGGGGTGAATCTTGATACATCCATGAATGATCATCCATGATTTATGTTGAACCTCTATAAAATAAAGATGACAACATGTGTTAATTAACTATGTTAAGTAAATAAATTTGCAAAAATATTGATTTAGCTCAAGATCATCCAACTTACTTTCAAACTTCTTTTAAATATTCATTATCAATTATCTACGTGCATACATATTTATACACATTAATTTATGAAAATTACAACTCGGTAATAAAATTGACAAAAATTAAAACGAACCTGTTAAACAAGCCATTATTTGTTTCATCACAACACATCTAAGTCAGTAATTCGACATAAGTTTCAACAATTTACAAACAAATATAATTTTACAAAATCTAAAACAAACAACAACAAGTACAAAATTATAAATCCATACTACAAGTTTAATTGAGAAAAAAACAATAAAACAAGTAAACACCCAAACAAAATATATATAGTAAAAAAATATTCAATAATAAAATTGACATTTTAAAAATGTGTTACAATTAAAAAAATAGATTTACTTACTAAAAATAAAAAATTCATAATAAATCAAAACACAAATGTTGTAACCAGAAAAGTTAAAGATGGATGAGTTATGTTGAGATGAAGGGGGATGTTTGAGGGGTGGTTGTTTGCAATGGGGGGGTTTGTTTAGATGCAGGGGGGAAGAAGAAGGAGAAATAAAGGAGGGGAGGGTCGATGGTCAAGTCATATATTAAATATTACCGATGGAATTAATGAAAAAATGATTTTATATGTAAATCTATTGGCGATTCTGTCTGTAACATCCTCCATTCTGGGATAAAACGACAATCTCATGTCAATCGAAAAAAAAACAGAGTTTTTTTTTTGTATATATATATATATATATATATATATATATATATATATTCATGGTCTTTGTATTAAAATCTATCAGAATTTTGACAAGTCTCCCTATACCGAAAGGTCCCAAGTTATTGACATGAAATCTATTTACACTTTTAATAGCTCGCATCTCATAACTTAATTCCTGACTCAATCATCTTGGGTTTCAATTCCACACTTATACTCCCACCCATCAACCACAATATTTAAGATATGCATTAGATAACACAATATCATTATGGATGGATAGAAAAATAAATAAATATAAATACATAGTCATGAAATATGGTTATATGAACTACAGGGTTAAATTCATTCAATCAAATTTAAACATTAATTATACAAATTAAGTTATACAAACATTTTCATGTTTACAAAATACAATGGTATACTCCCTAGAACCTAGATTATAAGAAGGGAACATAAGCTAGGATCTACTCCTATCGTGCATACGATGATCCTGAAACAAAATACATATTATTGAAAGGTGAATATTACAATAAATATTACAGCACGGATATCTAACAATTTCAACATGGTAAAATGCATTCATAGTTCATTCGCTTCTCCCTTATAGTTTTTATTAGAATCTCTTCCTGATCCAACTATTAATAATTGTTCCCTCTGCCACTTTCAACCTTCATTCTAGACTTTATGAAATCAAACATGATTATTTTTTTTTGTTTATCACATTGCTGATACCAATTTCACTGGTATCATCATCACCACCCCATAGGAGTCGATGCAAGGTGATCCCCTTACCCGGAATCCTAACATACACTAAATGCATGCTAGCCAATACGTGGTGATCCCTTTACCCGGGATCCTAACATACACTAAATGTATGCAAGTCCATACATGGTGATCCCCTTACCTAGGATCCTAACATACACTAAATTTATGCTAGTTTTTTCATGGTGATCCCTTTACCCGGGATCCTAACATACACTAAATGTATGCTAGTCCAATCATGGCGATCCTCTTACCCGGGATCCTAACATATACTAAATGTATGCTAGTTTACGCCTCAAATCGCACTTCTCATATTTCTTTTGTCAATGATAATTTCATCATTTGGCAATTCACACAACAACTTTTCACCTTGAATAAACATACATTTAGTAATTCACATTTCACATTGGTAATATAAATAAATCATGGAATTAACTAGGAAGTATATGTGTGATTCATCTACCTGCAATAGAAGCTTTACTCGTGCTCCCCTGCTGCTGCTGTTGCACCACGCTTGTGGTACCTCCTGGAATTTATAGATTTATCTCATAAATTTTCCTCACTCAAAGATATGTTTTATTATAACCATATCAACAACCAATAAGTTTTTCTTTCAGTCATTTCTTAATATTTTATGTTTTTCTCATTTCACCCATTAATATTGTCATACTTTGTCCAACCACAATTATTATTCCTTTATATATATGAATTGTTTATATTTAAATCCTGAACTGTCACTGTCTAGACATTGAACTTTTACTATCTCGTTCTTGAACTGTTACTGTCTCATTTTTAAACTGTTACTAACTAGATATTGAACTATTACTGTCTCATTTCTGAACTGTTGCTATCTCGTTTTTGAACTGTTACTCTTCGACCTCTCCTTAGATTTTTAACTATATCTAGAGTTATAGAACTCCGATTCAAGCAAGATTAGTCTTGTTGGAAAGCTAAGATATGAGGCTACAAGTTCTCTAAAGGAAGGGGAACCCAATTCTGCCTTTAAGACAGTCAAAATTTCTCATCAACGAACCAGACCTACTACCCTATAAGGTCTGTCATGACCCAGTTTAGGTTGGTGACCCATAGTTGGAGTTCTATAACTCCCAATTGAGCAAGACTAATTTCATTAGTTAGCCAACATCCAAAACTATAATTTCTATGAGGAACTTGATCCTAATTCCTTTATCCTCCTACCCGAAATCTCTCTGAAAGTCAAGAGACAAAACTGTCCGGATTCATCAACCTTTCCATTTACATACAACACATGAAGTTCTTTAAATTTAGCAACTCATACTTTTTCCTCAATTCAAGTCTAAGAACTCAAATCTATAAATTAATATCCATGCATCAATTCATAATCGACTTGAAATGACTCATAAGAGCAACTTTAGAATACCTTACCCGGTACGAATCAAGGTTTCGATCCCTCCTTTTCTTTCTAATGACAGCCAGCCCTCCCCTCTTCTCTTCTTTTTCAATTTTTCTTGTTAATCCCTTTCCCACCGGTGTTTATTATACCTATAACCCTTAATCTTGGATGGGCTTTTGAAATTTTAGTGTTTCTCTCTTGATTTGTAAAAATAAATATAAAAACTCATTTTTATCTTTCTTTATGTTATCTGCAAATCTATTTTTAGTGAGAAGAGGAGTACTTATGCTCTATAATTATTCTTATTTGCATTTAGGCCCCATTTTCTTTAAGTGTATTTGTTTTGCCTCCACTTTTTTTTAGTTTAGTTTATTTCCTTTAATGTAATCCAACCTTGATTTTTTTTTTTTCAGGATTTACACTGTCGATGTATTAGACACATCACTATACGGACATCCCAGTTTGAATCCTACTATAATTTCGTCGGTAAAATTGTTCTCAAAACCTTCCACATCATCGCATTGCTTTATTTTTTAAAATTCTTTATATTCCATCTATGATTCCCTTGGTATATACCAACAAAATATTTCTGTCGGTATATACCAACGGTTTTAGCAAGGGAAATAATTTGGTCAGTATATATCATCGCAAAATACCGACGGAAAAAACTAGTCGACAATTCCGTTTGTATTCGTTGAATTTTTAGTAGTGTTCAACATATTTAATATAACTCAACCTAACATCAATGATTGTGATATTAGATTGGAAGATATTACAATGAAGTTCAAAGAGATAAAGATGGATTCTTGCTTAGGAATGGACAAGTTGTTTCACATCAAGTAAGACATTAAATCAAGCAATCTCTATACCAAAACTAATGTTTGTGAATAGAAATTGAAGATTATAAAATTACTTAAATTATTTCTAAAATTTCTTTACAATAATCAATCATTCATAAAGAAAGTGAGAAGATATGACATTAAAATTCATTCACACCTCAAAGAACTAAGTGCAATCACCAATATCATCTTTGATTTAGAACTAAGAAAGAGACTATCCAATCGTCATTATGTATATAAACACTATAATAAACATGAAATAACTTGAATCAAATTAAAATAAAGAAGTTTTTCAAACTAAAGAACTGAATTCTTTAAAGAAGAACACAATGCAATTTTGGCAGAGTTTTTAACACAAATCCGACTCTAATTTTGGACAACAATTCAACCATTTTCACTTTTTTTTTGGAGATGTCTATTAGATATATAATTATAAAACTTATGTTATCTTTCCAAATCATTAAAGAACAACTCATTTGGACATCTAAATTAAAAGTTTTGTGCAAAACACCAAAAGCTATTTTGGAAAGTCAAATCAGGTTAGCTTCGAGAAGACTTTGTTGCACATTTTCTTCTTCTTTATGAGTAGTTTTTTTTTTCTTCTTTTAGACCCCAAATGATGTAATATTGTCCCCTCTAGCTTTCTATCCATGTGCTTTCCCTTTTTGATAAATAAATTACCCAAAATAACTCAAATGTTATTGTTGTGTGAACTTGTATATTTATGGGTTGAGTTTGAGTTGCGCAAACTTGCTTCATGTTGTGTGCAAACTTCAACCACCAAACATTCAAGGTTTCAATGATAATTTTAGGCCAAATATTATGTACATTTGTAACCTTATTTGATGCCTAAATTCAACCCCAAAAACACCTTAAAAATAATTCATTTAAGCTTAAAAAAACTATCAAAACACTAAATCAAATTTCATTACCTTAAAAGCATATCAATTATTATGCAAAACCCAAATAAAAACAATATATATATATATATATATATATATATATATATATAATAAGAGATTTAATGACACTTTTGATGCACAATCAGTTATCATGCTAAAAAAATACGATTAAGCCTCTACAAATCAATGAGGGAATAAACGGCATACCAAACTTTATTTATTAATAGAAGATCCACATTCAATACCAAAATTTGTCAACTTATCTAAATACAATTGTCAAACCCTTTTCCAAAATGACTAAAACTCGGGCAAGGAAGGAATCTATCCTTTAATAAGAGAGAACCAAACCTCTTACTGTCTTACAAAGGACAAACATAAACAAAACATTTACAAAAATATTGATATAAACATTAATTTAATATCAAACACATAAATGATTTGTGTATAATTAATATAGATTATATATTTATATATGTGTATATATATATATATATTATTAAAATAGGCCTAAGGTTTTTTAATTTTAGATTTTAAAAAAATAACTGGAAAAGAAAATAAAATATGGATGAAGAAGAAAAGGAAAACAAATGAAGAACTAATTAAAAAGGGAGAACGAAGGAAGCTTTATTTAATTATTTTTGTCTTGATTTTTATTAATATAAGATGATAATTTCATTCATGATATGAATTCAAAAAATTAATACATCAAAATAAACATAAAAAAATAAAATGGGATATTGACAACTCGTGCCATTGTGATATGCATAGAGTTTGTACTCTGAATGTACTATTCTAAGCTACCATGGGATGGATACCAGTTATCGTAATTGTCATTCCATTATGAACTCCTTGAGCTTGTAAGAGCCTAATAAAAAAAGAGCTAAAAGCTGGTCTGCACGTAAACATACCTTAGAGAATGTTTACAACCCCCATCAGTAGAAGGGTTCTCTATTCTCCAAATTAGTATTGAATACTTGACTCTCTAAAGACTACATTTCTATAAAAATAATTCTGAACAACTATGATGGCCTGATGACACGATCAAAGAGTTTATATCTTATCCCAAGTGCAGGAGTGTTGAAGTAATAAATAACTTGGCAAGACCGGGATCGAACCATAAGAAAGTGAACTATATAAATTACAAATAATAAAATGATATTGATGTTGAAGAGAACTTTGAGATGTGATAATGATGAAAATATTAAACAATGATAAAACAATTGTCAAGGTTAGATGATCCATTAATGGTATTTTAAATAAGTATAATATAAACTCTTTTTATTATTCAACTGGAAACCACACACAAAGGAGGTTCCAATCATATTATAATTTATTAACATGATTATAATAATTATCTTATTTAAGTAATGCCAATACTTATAAATGTTGTCAGGTATTTGATTAGTACTTAAAAGTATATTTTTATCAAGGTTTTATATCATCATTTTGCACTTGAAGTATCAATAACTCCTTAACTAAAACATGTTTTATAATAACAAGTTTGATACTGTAAGATACCTTAATATATGGTAAATGTTCATCTTAAATGCAGGTCTATCATATAAATCAAAGAATTGATTGATGAATTCAACTACTGAAATTGTGAAGATAAATAGAGGGTGAAGCTTAGAAAAGTGATGTAGGTTCAGTCCAAGAAATTTCCCTTCAGCTACTTCAAGATTTTTCTAAGTATGGGCGTCAACATGGATTTGCTTTCCATTACCCCTTAAATTTTTTTCTAAGTATAAGTGTCGCCACCCTTACTGGGTTACCCTTAACTTCTTAAAGATTTTCTAAGTATAAGCCCATCCTTTGGGTTCCCCCCTAGTCCCTTATAAATTTTCTAAATATAGACTTACTCCCATTTAGTACCCCTTAGTTATATCAACAACCACATAGAAATTTTTCTAAGTATGAGTTTCTTTTCCATAGGTTTCCCTTAACCTCTTAGAAAAACTTTATAAGTATAGAGCCTTTTATATCTCACTTCAATCTCCTAAAAATATTTCTAAATATGGGTTCTTCCAAAGTTCTCCTCTACTTACTTGTCATAACCCAATTTTAGGTTCCCTAAAATTAGCATTTTATTTTATAAAAAATAATAATAATAAAGAAATAAGGTTGAAAAATCAAAATAAATATAGGAGGACAAGCAACTTGGTTGGTACGAACAGGTTGGAGAGGGATCTAAATTCATAAATGAGAGATAGAGGGATCAAGTTGGATCTTTGACTATTGGTAACTTAATTGCACCATTAAAAAAACCCAAATGTGAATGAGAACGCAAATTTAAGGTTAACCTAAGTGAATATTAGATTAATTTGCATAAAAATTAAATTTAAGGACTTAATTCGATTTTTAATAGGACTAGTTTGATTTACTAATGGGCCTATTAAATATTTCATTAAGTTTAAAAATTAACTTATGCTAAAATTAAAAGAATTAATTAAGTGCAAGAACTTAATTAGATTTTTAATGGGTCAAATTAGTTTTATTAAGGACTTAATTAGTGAAAAATTAATTTTGGAAGCCTAATTTGGGCTTAATTGAGAAGATTGAAATTTTGAAGGACTAAATTAAAAATTTTCAAGCTTATTCAGATGAAATCAGGGGTGAAATTGCAAGAAAATCAAAGGTTAAGGGTTAATTAAGGGCCAAATTAAAAATATTCAAGACTAATGACCTTTTGTAAAAGGCATGCAACATTGAGGGCCATACCAAACTTTTCCAAGGACTAAATTGAATAAAATCAAAGATTAAGGCTTAATTATGTGCTAAATTAAACAAATTAGAAACCAATAACTACTATGAAAAATTAAGATGCCAAACTTGAGGGGTCTCAATTGATATTTAGTAGGGGCCTAATTGCATAAAATTAATCAATTTTATCTCAATTAAGGATGTTTGAGCTTAAATTAAAAGACCAAGGACTAAATTAGAGATTTCTAATCCCAATTACAGAAACCCTAACTTTAAGGGTTTAAGAAAAACGACATCGTTTTGGTTAGGGTCCTCCCATCTTGGTTGACCGTGAACCACTTTTCTGGGCAATAATCATGGCAACTCTAGGCACCATTGGATGATCGTCATTCTACAAACCATGTCATAATTTTTCAATGTTTGTGCCCCACTTACCATGAGGAGCCATGTCAAATTTTCTAGTTTAATAAAATTTGACAATTTACATCCAACTTTAGAACGATGGTGGGAAGGCTACATGCTACCAAATCAAGCATGGTTTGATCTTAGTTGAGGACTAACATCCCCTCCTACAGAATCTATGGCTTGGTTGGCTTCAACCTCTCATTTACTATGATTAATTCATGGAAGGTGCACCTCTAGTCATCCATTTTTGGCCAAGTTTCTACAATAAAGTTCTCAACTTTTTCTAGATATTCCAAGAGTTTGTTAGACATTTAGGGAGAGGGAAAACAAAAGAAAATGAGATGAGAGTGATACCCTAATAAATCAGAGGCAAAATGAGAAAGAATCCCCTATGATCTAGTTTTGGAAAACAACCCTCAAACCTATAAATGGTTTAACAACCACTTGCCCTTTGGAGGCCATAAAATAGGTGTTTTTTGAAGCTTAAAAAGGGGACTAGAGAGGAGAAAAAAGCCATGCAGAAAAAAAAAAGCATTAAAAAAAAATAGTAATCGTCTATTAAACATCATAAAACACCAAATTACCCAACTCAAACAGACAAGCATATGCTACTTGCATTGAAAGAAACACATATACGCAAAATAATAATAATAATAATCAAAACATGGTCAGATCAAATAAAAAACATCATGAACAAAACATGAATGAATAGATTAAAGCTTAAAATATAGAAGGAAAGGGGTATTTTATATGTGTTATACATCTCCATCAAGTTAAGTAATATACCTTTAAGAGATGGTTACAAAAGCCTCTTCCAAACAACTTTTAACATTCTTTTTTACAATATCTTCTCCATTCTTAACACACAATCTTTATAACCATTTTTTATTTTATTTTGTGGTATTTTCTTGATTTCTCTGTGTTTCCTTTTTTTTCCCTCTCCTTTTCTTCTAAAAAATCTCCTTTTTTATAGCCTAAAAAGGACATGTGATTATGAAACCACTTGTGGATTTGAAGGTGGTTTTTCAAAATTAGATCATCGAAGATTCTTTTTTATTTTGCCTTTGATCTGTTAAGGGATCACTCTCCTCTTTTTTCCTTATATTTTCCCTCTCCCTATATCTCTAACAAACTTTTGGAATTTCTAGAAAAGTTGGGAACTTCATAACTGGAACTGGGTCGAAAACAACTGATTGGGAATGCACCTTCCATGAATTAATCATGGAAAATGGGAGGTCATTGAAGCCAACGAAGCCATAAATCGTGTAGAAAGGGTGTTATTCTTCAACTAAGATCAAACCATGCTTGATTTAGTGGCCTGTAGCTTTCCCACCATCGATCAAAAATTAGGTGTAACAATGTCAAATTTTACTAAATTGAACAAAGCTTTCTTGTGACAAAAAGTTGAGGGTTTCCACGTGGCAGGTGGGGCACAAGCATTGAAAAAGAGAGTTATAACCCGTAGAGAGAAAGCTTTTTTATTGAATTGTTGAAGCCCTTAAGGTGGTAAAAAATATCATATTCATTCGCCTGAAAGTGACATTTAGACCAACCTTCACATGTTGAAGAAGATTGTGAACAAGGCTAGATGATGTGTCACTCATTCTCTTCATTAAAATTGAGTGACATGTCGTTTTACTTAAACCCTAGAAATTAGGGTTTTCTAATTAGGAATTTACAAACTTTAATTTAGTTTTTTTTGTTTTAATTTTAGCATGTAAACCCTCAATTAACCCTAAAGCTTTTAAATTTTTGCAATCATACCACTGGAAAATCATGATTTGACTCCTTTGATTTGAGTGTATTTTTCATATTGGTTTTTGATTTTCAAATTATGCAATTTGACCTCTATAAACCATTAAACTTTTAATTTTTTTCAAATTGACCCCATATTTTGATTGATTTTAGCCCTCAAATCTACACACCCGTTCCATTTTGGTCCTTGGTTTCGAAATGATTTAATTTGGACCTAAATTGACCTCTAAACTTTGATTTATTGCAATTTCACCCCTTGTTCCATTTGATTAAGCTTGTAAAAATTAAATCTGGTCCTTCAAAATTCTAATCTTCTCAATTAAACCCAAATTAAGCTTTCAAACTTAATTTTTCTCCAATTAAGTTCTTAATAAAATTAATTTGACCAATAAAATTCTAATTAAGTCCTTACACTTAATTAATTCTTTAAATTTTTGCCTAAATTAATTTTAAAGTTAATTAAATCTTTAATTAGGTCGATGATTAAAGTATAATTAGCTTCTCAAACTTAATGTTTACACAAATTCATCTAATATTCACTTAAGTTAAACTTGAATTTGCATAGTTTTTAGCATCTATGTTTTTTAAGGGTGCAATTGAGTTTTCAATATTGTTAAAGATTTAGTTTGGTCCTTCCATCCCTTGTTTATGCATTTGGATCTCTCTTTAGCCTATCTTGCCAACTAAGTCACTTGTCCTCATGCATTTTCTAATTTTTTATAAAAGAAAATGATAATTTTTTAGGACTAAAATTGTGTTATGACACTCATTATTTTCTTAACTGGCTGAATCTTAAGCCATACTCCTTAAGTATTCATTTCATCATATTTCAAACAAGTACACACAACTTCTACATCTTTATATCATTTCAAAATTTTCTCTAAGCATTATACCACTTGATTAAGTATAACTAAACTTATGCTTTTCAAGTGATGGTTTCTAGGATTAAAACCCATATTCATGAATAATAGTCCAAGTTATACACAATAACTCTATTTCTACCATTGTGAAAATGTCTTCCTTATTCTCTCTTAACATGGTTGAAATCAAGACCCCATCTTCAACAAGTCTAGAATACACTAGCATGCTACTAAATCATAAATACCCCATACTTCTTTGTATTAATTATCACAATGTATGTCCCATAACACTAAGTAACTTCACTAAATTTTTAACTTTTAAACATACACAGTTTGATTCTAATCAACATTCTTCAAGATAAGACATCCTATATTTTAGGAAAAATGTAAAACAACACATTTGAAAATTTCCCTTCCAACTCCCTCATTTGGTCGAAACATTAGGCCTTCTAAACATCCATTTCTCTTCAACATTTCTTTTCAATTTTCTCATATTTGCAAGTTATTCTTCTCTACTTTACTAGCTATCAAGCTTACACAAAAAAAAAAAAGAGAGGATAATTTGTTCTTTGTTAATTCCTACATGTTATTTCAAGTATATCCACATCAAGGTCAAATTAAAAAAATCTCTAAACATTCATTTCAGCAAAAATCATTATGATTATGTTTAACAACATTAATTATCAACATGCATGTACATATATTTACTTGTAAAATATTCCCCTAATTTCTTTTTTCTCTTTGGTCGAACACTAGAGCTTCCAAACATTCCATTTTTCTGTCATTTCTCATCATTTCTTTCATATTTCTTATTCATTTGATCTTTACTCTACTTGCATATTGCGATTTCTCCATTTTCTCAAGGTTCTTTAAGAACCCTAACTTGAGAATTTGGGGCTTTACATCAATACTTACCAAGAATATCTCTAAATTGACTCGTGTGTGTTTAAAACTCTTTTTTTCTTTGATTTTCCAACTCCAATTTCTTCCTCCCTTACAGCTTCTTTTCATTTCTTTCTCTCTAAAATGGTTTTTCCCTTATCTAGTTAAACCCGTAAGTATAGTTCTCATGTTTATATTCTTGTCTCTTTTTTTTCTAAGCTTAATAGGTGCATATAAGGGTTTTTGATGAGACGGTCTTGAAGAGAACATGAAAAGGAAGAGGTTTTTCTCCTCTCCAAGCTGTCGGCCTCCTCAAGAATAAGAGGGGCTGACTTGTCTTTATTTATTATTCATTTTTCCCTTTAGTCCCCATCTTGTATGGTTTTTCTCTTTACCCCTTTTATAAAACTACATTTATGAATCATCCCTTGTTCTCTTAAGTTCTATTTCATGTTTACAAGCCTATTTATTTCTTTTATTATTTCATTACCCTCCTAACTTAATTTAATCCCTCCTCTAAATAAACATTCAAGTATTCTTCTGAGGTTTATAATATTTTACATTTTTCATTGTCTTGGTCATACTTCATTTCTACAAGTCGATTAAACTCTCGTATTGTTGGCCATTTTCTTCTTGGAATTTATTTAGAAGATATAATATCAACCATACTTTTCACCAAGATCAACACCAAAAACCAAGGCAAATACCCATTAAACATAGCCTTGACGAGCCAGCACTAAATAAACTCAAAATCCAAGGAAAATATTCACCAGAACAGAACAAACTAGTATGAACCATCCAAGAACAAAAACCAAGGCAAATACACACCAAAACAGGCCCCACAAGGTTGCAACAAATTGAGCCCAAAATCTAAAGAAAATACTCACTGAACGAGCCCTAAAAGGCCAAGATTAAGCAGGCCCAGAATCCAAGGAAAATCCTCATTGAAACAAGCCCTGAAGGGTCAGGACCAACTGGGAATGAGAATTATAGAAAATACCCACCAATATATGCCTGGATGGGCCATGACAAACCATGCCTGAAATACAAGTAAAATACCCATCAAAACAAACCCCAACAGACCAGGACTAACAAGGCCTAAAAATTAAGGTGAATAACCACATAAATGGGCCCTAATGGGCCAAAACCAATTGGGCCTGTAATCCAAGGCAAATACACACCCGAACGGACTGTATTTGGCAAGGACCAACCACACCTAAAATCAAAGGCAAATACACACTGAAACAAGCCCTGGCAAACTAGGATTAATTGGTCTCAAAATCCAAGGCAAATAAGCAATGAAAAGGGTCCTGATGAGCCGAAACCAATAAAGCCCAAAAACCAAGGCAAATACCCATCGAAAGGGCCTCGACTGGTATCTATAAATCAGGCTTGAAATCCAATGCAAATACACATTGAAACAGGCATTGACATGTCGATACTAACCACACACAAAAACCAAGACCAGCAAAGAACAAAAATCAAGGCAAAATACCCATCGATATTAGCCCCACCAGGCTAGGACAAACTAAGCTCGAGATCCAAGGAAATACCTACCAAAATGGGCTCTAATAGGCTAGGACCAATCAAGCTCAAAAACCAAGGTGAATACCCACAGATATAGGCCCAACCATGCCTTGAAACCAAGGCGAAGACCCACTGAAATAGGCCTCAACATGACAGGATCAATCATAACCAAAATCTAAGGCAAACACCCATTGAAATGAACCTTACATGACCAAGACCAATTAGGCTCGAAATCAAATGCCAAAACCCACCAAAACAGGCCACGACAAGCTGGGACCAACCGAGCCCAAATTCTAAGGCAAATACCCATCAAAACAGGCCTAGTAGGATGAGGACCATTTGAGCTTGGCGAGTCAAGACAAAATACGCCCGAAAACCAAGGCAAATACCTATTAAAACAAGCTCTGATGAGACAAGACTAACTGGGCTTGAAATTTAAGGTAAATATTCATTGAAATGGTTTGGGAAGAACCGGGGTTGAAATTCGAGGAAAATACCCACCAAAATGCATCCCGATAGGCTAGAAATAGTCGACCTTTAAATCCAAGGCAAATATTCACTAAAATAGGATAGGATTAACTAGGCCTAAAATTCAAAGCAAATACCCACCAAAACGAGCCTCGACAGGCTGACCAAATTGAACCTCAAAACCAAGTCAAATACCCACCAAAATAGGCTCAGGCAAGCCAAGACCAACCATGCCTGAAATCCAAAGAAAATACCTATCAAAATGGGTCCTGATGGGCCATGAC
>JAAWWB010001919.1:0-25007 GCA_018804465.1 Populus tomentosa
GGCACCATAGATGAATTACCAGAATGAATAAATGATTTACTTTGGGTAAGTGGCATCCGAAATGGATAATGGAGATTAATAAACGATTAACTATGGTAATGACACCATAGATGAATTACCATAATGAATAAATGATTAGCTATGGTAATGGCACCATAGATGAATTACCAGAATGAATAAATGATTTACTTTGGGTAAGTGGCATCCGAAATGGATAATCAAGATTAATAAACGGTTAATCTATGGTAATGGAATCCTAAATGGATAATTGAGATGCATAAATTACTAGCTTCGGCTAATAACATCCTAGGTGGATAATCGAGATGAAAAAATAATTAATTACGACTGATGACATCCTAAATGGATAATCGAAATGAATAAATGACCACCTTCGGCTAATAGCATTCCAAATGGAAAATCAGGACAAAGATATGACTAGCTTTAGCTAATTGCATCCTAATGGATGACCGAGATGAAGAAAAGAAGAAGAAGAAGAAGAATAAGAGAAAGAAGAAGAAACGTTTAATGGCACCCTAGTCGATAGCAAGATGAATAAATGATTGGCTTCGACTAATGGCTTCCCAAGAGGATTGTCAGATTTGAGTGTATGAGTTAGTTTTAAGAAGAACTAATGTGGTCATGTATGCTACGTTTGGATATACTAAGATTATGAAAGGACTAAATAGTTATGTTTTAACCATAGAAAAACATTAAATCGGCTAACGACATTCGAGATGAATGATTGGGTTTGAGTACTGGAATTAGCCTCGTTAATTGATGGATTAGTAACGGTGGTATTTACATAAGTAAAGGGAAATTGAAGAATGATGCTTTTTGGTCCATGAATAAAATGTGACTTTAATCCTGTTTTATTATGTTTCTTAAATGGCCTATAATGCTTAAAATTTCCTTGTATTGTAACAGGGACATCATACCAATATGGTGCGAAAGAAAATTCATTTCATGGCTCACACATTTCGAAAAAGAATTATATTCCCACATATTATGGGTGATATGAGTTCTGCATGAACGAACATGTAAATCACTTAATTAGTCATTCGATCCCTTCTGTAAAAACTAGTAATTAAATATTGAAATGGAATACGACTGATAATGTATGAACTCATGATAATACGAGATTAGAACAAGAATGGAAATTATGAATAAGTCGAGATGATAAAAAAAAAAATCCAGCGACTTTGGCTTTGAAAAGGTTGGGTTGTTACAACCCACATCATGAGGTGAAGATGGAGGTGGGGGGGAACTGGACAAGGGACACAGGGAACTGCATCGGGTTCAAAAGCAGAGACAGCATTGAGGGCTAAGACCACTAAACCGTCACCATCATTATCTTGAACCTTGGGGCCAACAATTTGAGCAGACGGGGAGTCTTGTCTACGGGCTACAGTTGCCTTTCGCTTGTTCTTTGCCATTTGAAAAAACAAGGACAGGCGGGAAAAGATGGAAAGATGGGGGAAATCAAGATGAGGTGGAATCAGTACAGGGGAAGCAGAAAAGCGAAGAAGAGATAAGGAATTGAACAAAGAAAACCAAAGAAAATTCAACGAGCAAGAATCACCAGCAGACAGGAGGGAATCCACACCTTGGAGGAGGAGAGCATCTCTCTCTAGATTCTCTCTCCTTCCTTGACTAAGAGCTCTTCTTTTTTTTTTGATCAAATATAAGAAATATATTAGATCAAAAAGAGCAAGGCTAGCTTGCAATACAAGCTGGAAACCAGCAGAGTTCAGAATATGTACATAAACAAATACGAAATAAGCTCCCCATAGGAGACAAAAACTGAATATCAGCAGAATACAAGCTGAAAACCAGAAAAGGAAACAAACTTCCTTGAACATACGAAATAATAACAAAACAGCTCAGCAGATCAGCCGACCATTTCCTCAGCAATCAGCACAACCAACGCCCAAGCGCAGCTAAACATACAGCAACATAAATTAAGCCAGCCATGCAGCCAACCACCAGAGAAAGGACAGGGAGACCATGCAGGAACTCATGCACGTCAGATTTACATGCACGTCAACAAGGGAGACGACTAGCCAAGGAATTTTGCAGCCAGCCGACAGTAATCAATCAGCAAGCCAGACTTTTGGAGCTGAAGGGAATCATCAAGACACCAGTAGGATATCCCCACGTGGAGAAAGTCACCGAGCAAATAAATGAAGGTAATAGGAACTTGCCAATGGGGAGAGTACATAGCAGCGATAGTAAAGCATTTAATAGGCGGCAGCCATAAATGAGTGAAATGCCAAGATACCAAGAGGATCCCAACACGTGATAATGAACCACATGCATATATTGAAGATGAAGAATCCAGCCAATCAGGACACATGCAAATCCATGCAAAACCATGTAGAGACTAGAAGAAACCCAAGAATTCCAGCAGGCCCCCAACATTGAAGACTACAAATCTCATACTAGGAGAACACCTCTCCCACAAGAGACAAAACAAAAGAGACCCGACCATAGCCACTACCACTAACGACATCATATCAAGATGAGAGCTGCACCATTCCATTCTGGATGATCACCCAACGGCCATTTGAAAGTGGTCTTTTTCATGGATATGAAGCACAATATAGAACAAGATTTGGAATCTCCTGCTGAAGACTGTATCAACTTCTCTAGCCTTAGCATCAAAAACCCGTTTATTTCTTTCTTCCCAGATCAGATATACAATGATGGCCAAGGAGACTCTTTTCATCCAAAATTCCATGTTGGACCACTTGGAATGCAACCCCCGAATTGCACTGTTTAAGGTAGACATTCTCCTGCCAATTCTAAGCCAAGATTTTATTTTATCCCATAAGCACACTGTCCAGCTGCAAGCAAAAAACAAATGGCCATGGGTCTCTTCCTCACACCAACAGAAAGCACAAGTGGGGTCAGTAGGGATGAATGACAACTTGTCTCGAGTTCTTAATTTACCCATGATAGCCAGCCATAATATGAAGCTATATTTAGGCAGAGACCACTGTTCCCAGACAACTCTACTCCAAGAGAGGGCAGAACCAACCAGTCTGAAGAAATCATATGCATAGGTTAGAAAGTGACCTGCTGAATTAGACCAGCTATTCATCAGAGAGATACTTTCCACCTCCGAGTCCCCACAGTGTTGGAAAATGAGGTCCCTAATAGAAATTATTGCTTTCCACAGTGGTGAAGAGGTATGATGCGCATGAACATTCCAAATGGTGCCATTACTCAAATAAAAATGGTGGATCCACCGGATCCAAACTGAGTCTGTTTTAAGATGTATTTGCCATAGTTGTTTTGCTAGAAAGCTTCTGTTTCGGACACATAGATCAAATAAACCCAGGCCACCTTCAGCCTTAGGCATGCAAATAGTCCTCCACGCTACTAGAGCTGAGGATCCTCTATGGGCATCACCAGTCCATAGAAAGTTTCTGCAGATGCTAATAATCTTCCTCATCACTATAGCAGGGATAGGGAAAATATTTAACCAAAACTGGACTTTCCCAAATAGAACAGACCGGAGGAGCTCCAAACGCCTAGCATATGAAAGGTGTTTGCCAATCCATCCTTGGACAGACGATTGTAAATCCTGCAGAAGAGGGGAGAACTGGCTTGCTAAAAGCTGATGGGGACTTAGTGGGACCCCCAAGGTAAGTGAAAGGAAATTCCCCTTCTCTGAAGCCAGAAGTTGTGAGGATAGACTACTTTTGAACATGGCCGACTCCCCTAAAGAAAATGAATGATTCTTGCAGATTTATATCCAAACCCGAAGTATGGCCAAATCAAGCAAGTTGTTGAAGAATGTAAGTGACCGAAGAGGAATCTCCTCGAGAGAGAATTAGAACATCATTTGCGAAAGCAAGGTGAGTAATACCTTGCACAGCACACTTTGGAGGAGTAACCGTCAGGTCCTGGAGCCTTCTCATTCTCAATGCTAAAGACTGCCTGACGAATATCTTCTGCAGAAACTGGGGAGAGGAGAAGACTATGAGAGTTGGATGGAAGACACGGTCCACACCTAATAACTGCACTTTGAGGTGCCCAGCAGCTGCTGATAATATGCCACAAATTCATCACCCACTTCCTTGAGGGAGTTGCTGAGTCTGCCATTCCTGCACATAATAGCTGGGATGAAGTTCCTCCTATGGTTTTGCCCCATGAGAGCATGGAAAAATTTAGAGCCTCTGTCACCGTCCTTGAGAAACTTGCATTTGATTTTTTGGCTGAAGAACTGTTTCTCCGCAAACTTCAGAAAGGATAGTTTGGAGCGTAAAAGCTTGTCCTGTTCAAGTAAAAGTTGGTTGTCCCTGTCTTGTTGGAATGTGGTTTGGATTTTCTCCAACTGAGACTCAAGCCGAGAGACTCTTTCTGAGAGCTCTTTCTTTTTTTTGATCAAATGTTAGAAGTATATTAGATCAAAAAGAGCAAGACGAGCTTGCAATACAAGCTGAAAACTAGCAGAGAACATAATATATACAAAAATTCCAAATACAGGCTGAAAACAACAGGCCGAAACCTAAGAAACACAAACCCCAAGGGGCAGAACAAGCAACAACAGAAAATACCAAAGGAAATGGAAGGACCCAAAGAAAACAAGTTGGGATCCCAACCGAACCCGAAGCAAAGAGAAATAGCAAGAACCCAGAACAAAATCCATACATAGATAGCAAATAGAAAACATCAGAGGAGAAGCAACCAGCTGACAAACTAGCCAACCTAGGGCAGAGACATGGAGACCATGCAATCACCATGCAGCAACAAAATAAAACCCAGCCATGCAGCTAGCCACCAGCAGAAGGACCGAACCAGCAGCCAACCAACAGAAAGCAACCACCGAGCCAGACATTAGGAGCTGAGGGAAGACACCAGTAGGATAGCCCCACGTGGAGAAAGCCACCAAGCAAATAAATGAAGGCAGCAGCAGGAGCTGGATTCCACGTGAACACCAGCTGCATGAGCCATGCAACCAACGCAGCAGAGAAGCCAAAATAGCAAGGAGACAAGGGCACTACAGGAGAGAAGTGGAGGGCCCGGCAATAAAAGCTTTCACTTTGCACCCCAAGAAGCCATGCAGAACAACGTAGTGAATAGGAGGACCATACACACAACGAAGAGAACAACCAATGAGGACAGGCGATCACCCAACAGCCAATTGGAAGTGGTCCTTTTCATGAAAATGAAACACAGTGTAAAATAAAATTTGGAATCTCCTGAACTTCTCTGGATTTCACCTCAAAGACCCGATTGTTTCTTTCTTCCCAAATGAGATACACAGTGATACCCAATGAAACTCTGTGCATCCGAGACACTAGATTGGACCTCTTGGGGAATAACCCACGAAGAGCACTGTTGATGGACAACATCCTCCTGCCAATTCGAAGCCAATCTGTTATCATACCCCACAACCTGCCCGTCCAGCTACAAGCAAAAAACAAGTGAGCATGGGTCTTAGCTTCACACCGACAGAAGGCACAGGAGGGGTCAGACGGGATGAACCATAGCCGGTCTCGAGTTTTAAGCTTACCCATGACCGCCAGCCATAATATGAAGCTGTATTTTGGAAGGGACCACTGCTCCCAGACAACCCGACCCCATGGAACAGTTGAACCAACCGGCCTGAAGAAATCATAGGCGTGAGCATGGAAAGGACCAGCAGAGTTAGACCAGTTTCTCATCAAGGAGACACACTCCACCTCTGAGCCCCCACAATGTTGGGAGATAACATCCCGAACAGTGATGATGGCTTTCCACAAAGGGGAAGAGGAGTCATGCGCCTGGATAGTCCAGATGGAGCCACTACACAAATAATAATGGTGTATCCAACGAATCCAAACCGAGTCCGATTTAAGATGAATATGCCACAGCTACTTACTGAGAAAACTTCGATTGCGGGCATAGAGATCAAACAATCCCAGACCACCCTCATTTTTAGGAAAGCATACAGTCTTCCAGGCAACAATGGCTGAGGATCCACGGCAGGCATCACCAGTCCAGAGGAAGTTTCTGTAGATGCTAATTATTTGCTTCAGCACAATAGCAGGGACAGGGAATATATTTAACCAGAACTGGACTTTCCCAAATAAGACCGATCGGAGGAGCTCCAAGCGCCCTTCATATGTAAGATATCTACCCATCCAGCCTTGGATTGGCTAGCAAGTAGCCTATGTGGGCTAAGTGGGACTCCAAGGTAGGTAAAAGGGAACTCCCCTTCGCTGAAGCCAGTGGCTGAGAGAATAGAATGCTTTTGCACAGGACCAACGCCCCCAAAGAAAATGAACGATTTCTGAGGGTTAATGTGCAGCCCCGAAGTCCGGCCAAAGAGAGTGAGCTGCTGGAGAATACAAGAGACTGATGAGAGGTCCCCACGAGAAAGAAGAAGGACATCGTTAGCAAAGGCAAGGTGCGTGATACCTTGAGCAGCACATTTGGGGTGATATCAAAATCCATCCTGCTGAGAAGCTAGAGAAAGCATCCTTGAAAAATATTCCATACAACATATGAAAAGATACGGAGACAAAGGGTCCCCTTGACGAACACCACTGTGGCCCGAAAAGAAACCATGTATATCTCCATTAACAGCAACTGAATACGATGCAGAGGAAATACACTGCATTACAAGCAAGATAAAGTGAGCAGGGAAGCAAAGGTGACAGAGAAGACTTTCCAAGAAATCCCATTGCACAGAATCGAAAGCCTTCTTGAAATCCACTTTCAGCAAGCAACGGGGAGAGGAGCGTTTCCTACAATACTGGCGGAGAAGTTCCTGGACCAGATTTATATTGTCACTCATATGTCTACCACCCAGGAAAGCATTCTGCATGGGGCTGACAATATCTTGAAGAGCTTGAGCAAGCCGGCCAGCTAAGATCTTGGACAACACTTTGTAAATTACATTACAACAGGAGATAGGTCTGTAATCTGAGGGGGAGGATACATTCTCAGATTTGGGAACCAAGGCAATGATGGAGTGGCTAACCTGCTTGAGCAGCCACCTAGAATGAAAGAAGTCTTGAATGGCAGCGCAAAAATCCCCACCAACTATAGGCTAAGCTTGCTTAAAGAAGAAGGAGGAATACCCGTCAGGACCTGGGGCTTTCTCATTAGCAATACTGAAGACAGCTTGACGAATATCATCCCGAGAAACCGGGGATAAGAGAGAACCCTGGGAATGAGATGAGAGGCACGACCCACACTGAATTGTATCATTATCAAGGGGGATGGTAGACTTCGAAGTACCCAACAGGCGTTGATAGTAATCCACAAATTCATCCCCCACTTCCTTAAGAGAGTTAGTTATCCGACCATTGCTGCATGTGATGGCAGGAATGAAGTTCCTCCGGTGATTCTGCCCCATGAGAGCATGGTAAAACTTAGACCCTCTGTCACTGTCCTTAAGAAACTTGCATTTAATTTTTTGGCTGAAGAACTGGTGCTCCGCAAACTTCAGAGAAGAAAGTTTAGATCGAAGAAGCTTGTCCTGCTCAAACAAGAACGGGTTATCCCTGTCCTGCTGGAATGCAGATTGGAGCTGATCTAGTTGGGACTCAAGCCGAGAAACCCTCTCAAAAATATGACTAAAATGAAGTCGGTTACGCTCTTTCAAAGGACCCTTCAGGAGCTTGAGCTTGCGGCAAAGAATATACATTGGGGTGCCATACACCGAAGATGACCAACAAGAAGAAACCACTCCCAGAAACTGATCATGAGCAGCCCACATATTAAAGAATTTGAAATTGCGCCTACCCTTCACATATGGATCCAGCCTCACTGCAGCAGGAGAATGGTCTGAAAATGCACCGGGAGTTTCAAAGTGCACATGAGTAGAGCGAGGACCATAAGGGATTAATTAGTACCCTATCAAGCTTACTGCAAACAATACCATTTGACCAAGTGTAGTGGCAGCCAGTATAGTTAGCATCCCGAAAGCCAATATCAAAACAACAGTCACTAAAGTCAGAAACTTCATAAGAGGAGATAGCCTCCCCATTGTGTTTGTCTGAAGAGGAAAGTAAAGAGTTGAAATCTCTAAGAACTAGCCAAGGATGATTGGAATTCCAGCTCCGTAAATCCTCCCAAAGAGGACGCCTTGCAGTGATGGTGTTAAAGCCATAAACAAAAGTAGCCTTAAAGCTAAACTGGGAGATTAAGCAAGTGATTGAGACATGAATAGCTTGCGCAGATGAGGCAAGCAAAGCAACATGAACTGTATCCGGATTCCAAAAAACAACAATTCTAGCCGTGAGGGCTATATCTGCATTGGAAAAATACTGCCAATGCTTCAGCCTAAGTTTATGCATGGAAGCAACCCTGGCTGGGAGCATCTTGGTTTCAAGTAACCTACAAACATCAATCTTGTTCTTCTTCATGAGGCTAACTACCTCATGCTGCTTCAAGGGATTGTTCAGACCCCTGATATTCCAGCTATAAATTATCATGGATTTGCAGGGGAAGGGAATACCCTCCCACTACGACTACGCTGCTTTTGATTACGAGTCCTGACCCCACACTGATCAGTCTCACCAATTAAAGGAACTTTCAAAGAATTCCCAACCTCAATAGTATTCCCTGTAGTAGTTTCCAAAGGCATGGAATTGTGAACCTCCACTTCACAAGTATGAACTATCAATGGAACAGTGGGAGAAGGGAGAGGACCCTGAGCATTTCCAACACAAGAGTTTGCAATCAGTGAATCTGGTCGAGAAGGGTGTTGGCCTGTACCTGTGCAAACAGGAGGAGAGGGGGGGTTTGGGGAGTTAGTATCAAGCACCGGATCAGAACCAACAACAACCTTCCCTTTGCGCTGCTTGCTAGATTTGTGAGACTCCACAGTAACCCAACTAGCCGAATTTTCAAGAGCAGCTTCTGGCGTAGCAGTTTCCTTAGAAGCCTTATGAATATTATTGGCTTGGGACTGGCCATGCACCGTTGGAGGAGAAGACTGTTGTGGAGGCTGCGGGCCCAATCTGCCAAAAACATTCCCCCTATCATCACCACCCTGAGTCTGAGGTTGAGGGCAAGGAACCTGGTTGGTTAAGGCCGCTGCCTTGGAACAGAGAAGGCGGGTGTGGCCAAGAACATGGCAGAAGGTGCAATACTTGGGCAGAGTCTCGTAGGCCACTTTTTGATGCAATGTAGAACCATTTGGAAGAGATATCTCCACTGAGTGACGAAACTCCTCAAGCAGGTCAATTTCCACCAATACTCTAGCATAGGACATTCGGGAGAGGTTTGAGGTGAGCTGGTCACACTGGATCGGCTTACCAATAACGCTGGCAATCTTTGAGAGACAAATTGGTGACCAACAACACAAAGGAAGACATGGAAATTTTACCCAAACTGGCACCCGCGACATCTCTTCACAGGAGAAATCAAAGAACTTTGTCATAGGTCTGAGAACAAGGAGCCGGCCATACACAAGATAGGGGCCTCCCCGAAGAACAGCAAGCTTCTCCTCCTCAGACTTAAACCGATAAATCAGCCAGCCCGTCTCATGAATGGTGAGGGTGGCTTCAGTTTTCCAAACAGTAGAAATAATACTATTGAGAGCTTTAAAACTAGGACTCTTTCCAGAAATATAACCCATAGCACATAAATTCCAAACTTCAAACTGAGACTGGATATCCTCATGGGATATAGCACACTTTTTTGATTAGTGATTAAGTGCATAATTGTGAAGCTTAGTGCAAGAGGTAGTAGATCTATTGGAAAAGAGAATATCTCGCCATTTGCTATTAGTAGGGCCAGGAATAGGGTTACCTGCACCGGAGGGGGGAGCAGGCTCTTGTCTGCCGGTGGTTGGAGCTAGAGGCATCTCACACTGTTGCAAGGAGTGAACTTTCTCTGAAGAGATCAACGGGGAAGACAAGATCGGAGTAGGGATTATGTCAGGGCCTTGAGGGGAGTCACAATCTTCATCAGAAAAGTTTAAGTCCAGCCAATCCTCACCAAGGATCTCATCATCAGAACCAACAGAGCAGTCTTCCACCAGCACCGCATCCAAGTACCCATAACCAGAAGCAACCACCATCGCTGGAGTAGTATGAGGGAGACCCACATCTCAAGGTGAGGATGGAGGTAGGGGGGATCAGGACCAACATCAGTGCCAACTGTGGGGGTCAGAACCACTGCACCATCCCCATCATGGCCATTAACCTTGGGGCTAACAATGTTTGCAGGAGAGACGTCTTGTCTACGAGCTACAATGGATGTAGCCTTTCTCTTGTTCTTAGCCATTTGGAAAGCAAGAACAGGCGGGAAAAGTTAAAAAATGGGGGGGAAATGGGATGAGTTGGAATCAGTGTAGGGAAAGCATAGAGACGGAGAAGATTTGAGGAATCAAACAAAAAGAAAAAGCAAAGAAGGGAAGATCAAACAGCACGCAGCGCCAGCAGACAAGAGGGGATCCGCTCCTTGGAGGAGGAGAGCATCTCTCTCTAGATTCTCTCTCTTTACTGACTGACTGATAGCAGCTCTTTCTTTGTTTTTTGATCAAATGTAAGAATATATTAAGATCAAAGGTAACAAAGCCACAAAAGTAGCAAACAGAAAATGTATATACAGAGATGAGGGTAACCAATACTCTAAAACTAAAATGGGAACAAGCTCCCATTGAAAAGAAACATAAAACAAACATCCTTAAGGCCAGAAGTAGCCACACATAGAACAAACATGAGGGACTTAACCAGCCAATCCAATGTACTGCCAGGCAAGTCAATCTACTGCTAGCAGAGCCAAAACAAGCAGCCGAAATCCAACAACAAGCATCCAGCTGCTCCTCTCCCATGCTGAACCAAGTCAACAACATGTAGCCGTCATAATTCAACAAACCACAGCAGCAAAGAACTCAGCCCCAAGGGCCCATCAAAACCCCCCCATGAAATAAGGACCAGCTAACTACGCGAAGCCAACAGAGGATAGACCATGCAGGGGCAAGATAAACATGCATTCACATTAAACTACCCCAACCAATCCAATCAGAATGCAACATTGTAAGCCAGGGGATTTTTTTCATGAAAATACAATATAGTGTAAAATAGAATCTGAAATTTTCTGAAAACAGCCTCAACCGATTTGCCAGTGTTGTCAAAAATTCTCCTGTTTCTTTCCTCCCAGATCAAATACACAAGAACAGCAAGAGATACTCTTCTCATTTTTGGTTGTAGCCCTTTTTTGGTGTGTTGTAAAACCTGGGTAGCTCTGCTTAAGAAGGCATATTGTGATGAATCTTGAGCCAGAGTCTGGTCTTTCTCCAAAGAGAAGACGACCAGTCACAATTGAAGAAGAGGTGAGCATGAGACTCATCAGCATTCTAACATAGAGGGCATATAGGATCAAGGGAGAGAAACCGGAGACGATCTCTCGTTCGCAGCTTGCCCAGCATTGCCAGCCATAGGGAGAAACTATGTCTTGGAAGGGACCACTACTCCCAAACTACATTTGCCCAGTGGACAGGCTCAGCTTTATGTCTGAAAAAATCATATGCATTGGCTGTAAAAGGACATTGATCTGAGTACCAGTTTGAGAGCAGCTGTTGCAATTGAGCTACCCCTCCACAAAGGCTTAGCATTCTGTTACAAAGGTAGAAGATTGACTTAAACAGAGGAGAGTCAGTTTTCTTGGCATCCAAGGACCAAATGGAGGCGTGGGCTATATAGTAATGGCATACCCATCTAATCCAGAGGGAATCCGCCTTCAAGTGAATATTCCAAAGATGCTTTGCAAAGAAACTGTCATTTCTAGCTTTGATATCATGAATCCCCAGACCCCCTTCATCTTTTGGCAGACACACCTGTTTCCAAGCTACAAGAGCCGATTTACTTCTAATCATAGAGCAGCTCTTTTTTTTTTTTTGATCAAATGTAAGTATTGTATAGATCAAAAAGGAGCTGGAGACCAGCAATACATGGAAAAAGGATCAAAGACCCTTGACTAATACAAAAGCAAGACAGGGATGCTGGGAACAGAAAGCAACGGGAACAGACTCCCTTGAACTGCCCATACGCAAGCCAATCTTGAAGAAAAGAAAACCAAAGGAACATACTCCCTTGGACAACCCAAAATCAATGGGAACAGACTCCCTTGAACAAGCCAACAAAGCTAAGAAGCAAGCACCAATCAAATGACTAGGTCTACCCAGCAGAAAAAAGACTCCTTTTATCAAAGGTGTGACTACCCGAAACATGGGTTGCCGAAACATGAGACCTTCCAAACCAGCAGATCGAACCAATAGGATGGAGCCTAGTCGATAGGAAGGTGGCAGCCAGTGAAGAATTAATTCACTCCTTTGAAACAAAGAACCGGGTTCCATGGTGGAGAGCCATGCAAGACAAGCCGCTGAGCCATAACCAAAAGAAAGATTGAGACAGCTGAGCAAATAAAGGTAACCAAAGGCAACCCTCCACGCTGTCCAGGGAAGGACCCTCCACGCTGTCCAGTGAAGGTCCACAAACAGCAACCAAAAGGAAGAAGGAAATGGTGCAGCCAATCAGAGCAGCACATAGCATTAGATCACATGAAAATGCATGCAAAGCCATGCATAATCCAGAGAAACATATGAGAAACCGATCTGAAACAAGAGGGAAGACCACGCCATTGGAGAGCTGCCCACACGTGCAAACCATCCAAAACAGAGAAACACGGTCATCACCCAAATTGAAAAGAGAAGTGGTCATCCTCATGGAAATGTAAGACCGTGTAGAACAGGGTCTGGAAATTTCTGAAAAGGGCAGCAATGGTAGAGCAAGAGCCATCAAAAATTCTTTTGTTCCTCTCCTCCCAAATTATATAGACTGTAATTGCAAGAGAGACACGTTTCATTCTGCCTTCAGCACCACTCCCACTTTTACAAAGGCCCCTAACAGCGTTGTCCAATGTAGACATATTTCTGGTGATATGCAGCCAATGCTTGACCCGATTCCAAAGAAGAGAAGTCCATTGGCACCCAAAGAAGAGGTGACTATGAGACTCATCATCCACATGGTAGAAAATACAAATGGAATCAGTTTGGAGGAAGTGAAGCCTATCTCATGTACGAAGCCTACCCAAGATTGCCAACCACAGGATGAAACTGAACCGAGGCAGGGACCAGGGCTCCCAAATAACTCTTTTCCAGTGGACTTGGGAGCTGCGAAATCTTAAGAAGTCATAGGCATTGGATGAGAATGCCCCTTTTGACGAATTCCAAAGCGCCATCAAAGATAGAGACTGAGGGTGGCCACCACAAAGATCATATAAGTTGTTGCGGAAAAGTATGGTTGATTTCCAAAGAGGGGAGGAAGAGGGATGAGCTGAGATGTCCCAAATGGAGGAAGATTGCATATAATAGTGATGAACCCATTTGATCCAAATGGAGTCAGACTTGAGGTGGATATTCCAGATGAGCTTGGCAAGGAAACTGTTATTGCGAGCTTTGATATCGAAGAAACCCAACCCTCCTTCAGACTTTGGTAGACAAATAGTATGCCATTTAACAAGAGCAGATTTGCTCTGCAATGTGTTGCCAGTCCATAAGAAATTACGGCAGATACTGGTTATGCGCTTGATCACCAGATCAGGAAAAGGAAAAATATTTAGCCAAAACTGAACCATGCCGTAGAGGACAGACTTGAGCAACTCGGCTCTCCCTGCATAGCTAAGATTTTTCCCCAACCAACCATGGATAGCAGACTCTAGCTTGTGGAGAAGAGGGGAAAATTGGCTGGCGAGAAGACGATGAGGGCTTAAAGGAACGCCAAGGTAGCGAAAGGGAAAAGACCCTTCAGCAAAACCAGTGTCCTCGAGAATAGAATGTCGGATGCTGTCCGGAACTCCACCAAAATAAATGGAAGATTTGCTGACATTGATTTGTAGCCCCGAAATCTCACCAAAAGAGACCAATTGCTGAGACAAGCAAGACACCGAAGGCATATCCCCTCTTGAGAGGAGAATCACATCATCAGCAAATGCGAGATGGCAAACCCCAAGAGAGTGACACTTAGGGTGAAAACGAAAGCCAGGAGATAAAGAAGCTATGCGAAGCATTCTTGAGAAATATTCCATGCAAACCAGAAAAAGGTAGGGGGATAGAGGATCCCCTTGCCGAACTCCATTTTTCCCCTGAAAAAACCCATAGATGCTACCATTGACAGCGACGGAATAAGAGGCAGTCTCAACACATTGCATTATAAGATGGACAAACCTGCTTGGAAACCCAAGCAGAAGAAAAAGCTGACGAAGAAAGGGCCACTGAACCGAGTCAAAAGCTTTTTTGAAATCGATCTTCATGAGGCAGCGGGGAGAAGTCCGTTTTCGTCCATAATTACGTAGGAGCTCTTGCAGAAGATGAATATTATCCGTCATCAAACGCCCTCCAAGGAAAGCATTCTGCATTGGACTAATAATTGGCACAAGTGCTTGAGATAATCTCGCCGCAAGGAGCTTTGCAATCACTTTATAAATAACATTACAGCAGGAGATTGGATGAAAATCTGATGCAGATGAAGTATTGGCTGATTTTGGAATCAACGCAATGATAGAATGATTTATTTGTTTAAGCATGGCCCTGACTGGAAAAAGTCCCGAACAACAAGGCAGAAATCTTCATGAATCACAGCCCAAGATTTTTTGAAAAAGCATGAAGAGTAGCCATCGGGACCAGGAGCTTTTCCATCATCAATGTCAAATAAAGCATTCTTAATGTCCAAATCAGAAACAGGAGCAAGAAGACAAGCATAGGAAGCAGCATCAATGCATGGACCCTGCTGGATAACGTCCACTTCAATAGGTGCAGTGACTTTCGGAGTGGCAAGCAAATGGCCGTAAAAGTCTACAAAAATAGCCCCCACCTCAGCAGAAAAGGACGTGAGAGAGCCATCCATTCATTGAATTGCAGGAATAAAGTTTTGTCTATGCTGCCGGCTCATTAATGAATAGAAAAAGGAAGTGCCAGAGTCACATTCCTTCAAGAAATTACTTTTTAGCTTTTGAGAGAAATATTTCCGCTCACATTCTTTAATGTGGAGGAGACTTTGACGTAGCTGCTTGTCAATAGCTTGCATATTAGAATTGTCCATGTCAGAAGAGAGAAGACTTTGATGCTCATCCAGCGCAGCTTCAGCCCTTGCAACCCTCTCCGAGATGTGGCTGAAATGAAACTTGTTGAGATCTCGCAAAGGCCTCTTAAGGTGCTTGAGACGTTTACAGAGAGTAAACATTAGAGACCCGTGAGTAACAAGCTGCCAAGCCTCTGTTACCAGATCCAAGAAGCAAGAGTGATTACTCCACATATTGAAAAATTTGAAACATTTCTTACCCATGGGCTGATGTGGATGGAATGATATAGTGGCAGGAGAATGATCAGAGAATGCTCCTAGATTATCAAAGTGGACTTGCACTGATGTATGTGAAAGAGACCAGAAAGGATTGGCAAGGACACAGTCAAGCTTGCTCTAAACACTGCCGTTGGACCATGTGAAGTGGCTGCCAGAATAATTTAAGTCAGAAAGCCTCAAGTCTGAGCAACACTGCCGGAAATCAGATGTCTTATAAGTAGAAACAAGTTCCCCACGATGCTTGTCTGACTGAGATAACAGAGAGTTAAAATCCCCTAAAATGAGCCAAGGGGAGTTAGGACTCCAGTTCCGCAAATCATTCCACAGAGCCCTCCTGGCAATAATAGTATTAAACCCGTAGACAAAAGAGGCATAGAACTTGAACTAATGAACTAAGCTGGAAATAAGAACATGAAGACCTTGAGCTGAGAAACCAAGCAATTCAATGTTAACAGTTGTTGGATTACAGAAGACCACAATTCTAGCTATAGACGCTGCTGCAGCATTAGACAAAACCTTTCAATTTTTCAACCGAAATTGACGCATAGATGAAACTTCAGAAGAAACTAATTTAGTTTCTAAAAAACAACAAACATCTAATTTATGTTTCCGAATGAGGTTTACAACCTCATGCTGTTTCAGAGGGCTGTTCAACCCTCTAACGTTCCAACAACGAATTATCATCAAGAAAGGGGAGTGGGAAGCAACCCCTCGACCCTGCCTGAAACGCCACTAGTGGGCGGCTGAGCCCCTCCTCTCCGTAAGGGCGCACTAGAAACTCCAGCTGATGGAAGACCAGGATCAACCGACACAACAACAACCTTGCCTTTGTCTTTCCGTGAGCCAGCTAAAACATTTGTATTTGGCGCTGGATGAGTTGGCAAACGGTGGTCCCAAGAGGCAGCAGTGGCATCCACAGGAGCATGCAAAGGAGCATGCACAGGAGACGATTCATGAACCGAGCCTTTGTCTTTTCGAGAGCCAGCCAAAACATTTGTATTTGGCGCTGGATGAGTTGGCAAACGGTGGTCCCGAGAGGCAGCAGAGGCATGCACAGGAGCATGCAAAGGAGCATGCACAGGAGACGATTCATGAACCGAGCAGTGATCAACAATGGATGGCCTACCACGATGCTTGGAAGGAGAATTCTTGCGCCTGATTCGTTTGCTCTCCACAATATTCCATCCGCCAGAAACATGATCAACAGCCCCACTTACAGCCACAAGCTCCGGTTCGACCAGAAGAGGAGTAGAATTAAGAGGCAGGTTGCCCACGGGGCTAACAACAACAGGAGGGTCTTCTTGAGGTCCCAAACGGTCAAAGACAAATTCTTTAACTGTGTTGGCACTTGGAGCAGGGGCTGAGACTTTTGTTGCCTGTTTGCTAGGATCAGTCAATGGAACTGATTTGGGGCAAGTGGAGGTAAGATGGCCGAGAATTCTGCACTGCTTGCAAAACCGGGGGAGAGTTTCATAGATGACTTGCTGCTTGAGAAGGCTGCCATTCGGTAAATTGATATCAATAGAGTAAGACAAATCAGATAATAAATTGACTTCAACCAACACTCTGGCGTAGGAGAGCCTGGACATAGTGTGGGTAAGCATGTCACTCTGAACCAGTTTTCCAAGGACACTGGCAATCTTGGACAAACACTTAAGGGACCAGCACTCAAGTGGAAGGTTGGGGAACTTAACCCAGACTGGAACCGTGTGCATGACAGAGGAAGAAAAATCAAAAAATGCAGGCATTGGTCTGAGAATTAACGGCTTGCCATAAACTAGATAGGGACCCCCAGTTAATATGCTCAATTTATCAGCATCAGTAGCAAACTTGTATATCAACCAACCGGATTCATGCATTATTAGAGAAGCTTCACATTTCCAAGAATTAACTATAACATTCTGCAAGGCTTTGAAGCCAGGAGAACGTCTAGCAACATACCCAATAAGACATAACTTCCAGAAATCACATTTAACATCTAAATCATCCCCAACCAAATCACACCCGCTTGTTTCAGTAAATGCAGAGTAATGACTAAGCTTAGGGCAGGAAGTAATATTGCGATTATTAGCAAAAAGGTTATGCCAACTAGATGACTCAGGATTGTGTGGAGCTGCACTTACAGTAGTCACCAAAGGATTGTGTTGAGCTGCACTTACACCATTCACAGGATCCACCGGTGGTGATGTGGCAGGTGCAGGGGGGACAACGAGTGCTGGAGTCTCACTTACAGTAGTCACCAAAGGATTGTGTTGAGCTGCTTTTACACCATTCACAGGACCCACCGGTGATGATGTGGCAGGTGCAGGGGGGACAACGAGAGTTGGAGACTCACTTGTGGGGAAAGAGGCTTGAGTGGAAGGCAACGTGGTATCCTTTGGGGAAGATATGGCAGTAGCCTGAGGACTTGCCGGAGAAAGAACAGTAGGCGGTAGGTCCACTGAGGCTGAAGCAACTGGAAAGAGAGGAGTCGCATTCACTGGTGAAGTAAAAAATTTATGTGAAACCCTGAAAATTTATAATTTAAATATGTAGATGTGTAAACCCTTATGTAAACGTAAGGTTATAAGTGGTAATATTTCAATGAGTGATGAAAAACCAAGATTTGAAATAATAGATAAATAATGATATATAATGAAAGAGATGACCTCTACAAAATGAATTTTGGTTTAGAATTCATAAGGATAGAGAAACTAGTAACGTGTTTTGATGGATAAAATAATGAGAAAAATAACAAAATATTTTTAGGAAATAAGTGAAGTAATAAAGAATGCATTATAATAAATGATAGTGCAATGAAAAAGGATAGGACTGAAGGTGCAAGCACCAATTAAAAATTAGTGATGTTATTTTGAAATGGTAATAAGCCCGATAAATAAATAAAGGTGGAAATCCTAAAATGAATACATTTCAAAATAATAAAATGACCGTAAAAGTTTAGAAGGATAATTGATATGATTTTTGTTTGTGAAGATTGAACAAGAAAAATCTAGATTGTTTATGAAAAGTCATGAACTGAACAAGTTTATATTAGGAAGCAGAATTCTCAATCTAATGATAGGATCGGGATGAAATTTTGCATGAAATCTATTAATATGTTTTCCTACCTTGGTTAAATATCTCATCCCAATCGGAGTTTGGTAAAGACTAACGATTTAAGCAGAAATAAACCAGATAGTTTACATGAAAAATAAAATAAAATACATAAAGTCATGAACGAGGGATAAAATTGTAATTATGAAAAAAGGTGCCTATAAAACTGCAAGGCCACCAGTTAAAAAAAAAAGAAAAAGAAAAAAGAAAAAAAGAAGAAGAGAAAAACGGATAGAGAGAGAGCTGCAGATTTTGGAGTAAAACTAATAATACTCCGGTGACCATATCTCAGGATTCCACCGTTGGATCAAGCTACGTTTTGGATATGTTGTTCTCATTAAACATATCTACGAACTGACCGGCAGGATTGAAAGGAACACACTCCATTGGACAGAAATCACCATCGGAAAGTTCCTGAAAAACAAAAAGGAAATGCACCTGCAGAGCAGTTTGGTCGCCGGTCGATTTCTCTCTCTTCCACCGTTGGATCAAGCTACGTTTTGGATATGTTGTTCTCATTACACATATCTACGAATTGACCAGCGGGATTGAAAGGAACACACTCCATTGGACAGAAATCATCATCGGAAAGTTCCTGAAAAACAAAAAGGAAATGCACCTGCAGGGCAGTTTTGTCGCCGGCCGATTTCTCTCTCTTCCACCGTTGGATCAAGCTAAGGTTTGGATATGTTGTTTTTATTACACTTATCAACTAACTGACCGGAGGGATTGGAAGGAACACACTCCATTGGACAGCAATCCTCATCAGAACTGTCCTGAAAAACAAAAAGGAAATGCACCCGCAGGGCAGTTTGGTCGCCGGCCGATTTCTCTCTCTTCAACCGTTGGATCATGCTCAGTTTTGGATATGTGGTGCGCCTAGATGTGTCATGCATTCTGAACAGTGGAGATCGGAAACTCGTCCTCCGGCAAGGTTTCGTGCATGTTGAACAGTAGCTCGTCTAGTTTTAGGTAAGCTCGGTTTTATGCAGACCTAGGGAGATCTAACTGTTGGATCATTATGATGTTGAGATATAGTATGCACAACTCTATGATATGTGGTCTGACCATTGGGTTTAGAGCAATAATCAGAATTTGATGACTTATTGCCTTTTGAATCTATTACTAGTTTTGGCAAAATGTAGCAAGCTTGATTAAATACATGTTTTGATGAAATTAGAATTGTGTGGGTGTAGGTTTTATGGAAGATGTAATGGTAAAATATGTTCTTGTTATTAGTATTATTACAGATTAATTGTGTATTCTTTATATGAGGTGCAATATGATTATTATGTAGGAATAGTAAGGAACATCGCTATATGAACATGTTGATTGAATACAAAGCTAACTTGTTGGTTGTGTGGATATAAATGGGGTGGAACCATGAAGAAATTAAAATGAAAGAAATATGGAAAATAAAACATATTTAAAGCTAGCCATAAGTATTTTTGGCAAATTGATTAGTTAATGAAGATTGTCATGGATTCCAACTAGTAGGGTGAAATTGTTGTTATGATAATGATCTAAGAATATTAATTGTTAAGTTTTGCCGCATATGTTTAATCGCACGAGGAGAGAGTGAAAGAAAATGAATAGTTCATCATTTTGTTGTATTAATAATAATATTAGGAGAAATCCCAAAAGGAATGAGTTCCTTATTTTTGGTCTAATCTTTGCTATATTGTAAAGGTAGGGAAATTGTTTGAATGTTTTGCTTTAGAATTGGTTTGAATTTGTGATTTAATGATGCCAAATGACCTTGGATGATGTTGTTTTTGCAATAAAAATAAGTTGGAAGTTGAAAAGGATTCCCAAGAAATGAAAATCCTCGCTGCCCAAAATCTTAGCTATAAAGGAGGGGCTATTATGATTGTTGATTTTGAGCCTTAAAACAAAATAATTTGGAGTTGGTTTCTACATAAAAGTTGTATCTCCATGTTTTAGCCTTTCATAGAGATACATCACACCCAAAACTGAGTTTTTACAGCTTTAGTTAGGATTAAGACACTAGATAGTGTTCTGGGTTGGTTAAGCTAAATTGATTGGAATCAGACAATTTTTAATCTTTGCTTGGAATTTGCTATTGAGTGATGGTTTTGATAACAAAATAATAAGAATGAATATAAACATGAAAATGAGTAAGAGTATGAGATCTTAAAGAAAATTCCTTGTGATTGGTTTGAGAATACTAGTTGAATGAGAATTAAACGAAGATGTGATGTTGGTTGTATTGTTGATAAAAATTGAATCCCTGGTGGTACAGGGAAAGCTGTGGGGATTGGAAAATTGCATGGAGTGGCAGCACGTGCACCTCTTCTAGGTAGGTGACTTGCACCTTTCTTTTTTTTTCATACGTTGAATATTGAAATACTTTAATATGATTATTACCGTATTGTTAGAACCGATATTAGATTGTCGAACGCTTAAATGTTGACTAAAGGTTGATTAGCTTCGGCTAATGGCATCCGAATGGATGGCCGGGATGAAGGATTGATTAACTTCGGCTAATGGCATCCAGATGGATGACCAGGACAAATGAATGATTAGCTTCGGCTAACCGGAATGAACGATTGATTAGCTTCGGCTAATGGCATCCAAAAGGATGGCCGGGACGAACTATTGATTAGCTTCGGCTAATGGCATCTGAAAGGATGACCGGGATGAACGATTGATACCTCAGCAAATAATGCCTTAAGAGGATAGCCGGGTTTAAGATTATGGTTGATTACAAAATAAATAAAATAAAATTGGTGCATCTATATGTACTACTAGCTGTTTATACCAAGTACATGACGATATTATAAATGTTAATGCTTCATTTAACTGCCAGACCGTTAGTTACCATTATTAGTATTTTTAAGTATTTGCATTCTCTTAAATGTTTTGTACTGCTGCAGTGACATCACACCAATGAGATGTCTAGGAAACCCGATACACGAGAACCTACTTTTGCAAGGAATCATGTAGATGCATTCTAAATCATAATGTATTTTGTATGAATCAATGTACTGAATGTATAACTGGAGGCTGGGTAATTCGTATGGAATTACTAGATGTACTGGTAACCAAGGAAGGTTAACCAAATATGTGGGTAATTATATGAAATTACCAGAATTATTGGCAATTGAGATGAGTTAGCCAAATAGTTAAGTTTTGAAAAGATTATGTGAATTAATTGATTGAAGTTAGAAGTAGTAAATTCTAAATGTTATGAGTAAAATAATTAATATATGACTAAGATTTTGAGTAAATTAATTAATGTGGTTATTGGGTAGACACAATGATTTGGAGATTGGAGGGGAATTGATAGATAATTAATTACCATAGTGTTGGTGGCTAAGGATACATTACAGTGATACTTAACATCATAATGATGGTGGCTAAGGGCATAAATTGATACTTGGCACTGTAATGAGGGTGACCAAAGTTATGTGAAGGATGCTTAGTGACTGTGGTGTCGATAACTAAGATTGTGTGTAAATAATACTTGGCAACCGTGGTTACAATGCATATGAGGTTAATAAGAAAATGAAAGGGATTCGATACGAATGGAAGAATCAAATGGCATGGATTAGCTACCAGGTTTGGATTGCTAATGGTATCGAAGAGGTTTCATCGGTGCTGGTATATTTTAAATTGATTAGTCTAGCCCAATATTAGAAGACTAATGATATTAATGAGATTTATTAGTTTCAGCGATTACCTTCTAGCAACAGATTTAGAAAAGGAAAAAAAAATATTGATTAATTATTCCAAAAGAATGAGATAAGCTAATGATATCAAGAGAGGAATATCTTGGTATCAAGTGAAAATTGATTTATAAGGAGATGGTGTTCGCAAACCGTTGAGTTGTGTTGAGATTTCCAAGATGGAATTATTCTTGGCAAATGAGATAGGATATTAGATGGATATTGGTAATAGATGGAAAATATATGTTATAAAAGAGGTTTATGCCTAATTTTATATATAAAAAGAAATTCCGTAGAGATTATTGTCTGCCATTGTTATTGTTTGTTACTATATTTTATATTTATGTGTACATGTTAATTTCTATATCAGGTCCACCAGGGTTGCGTCAAGGGTAATACTAGTTTAGTTATCTTTTGCTTTTGACCATGTAAATTAATTGTAAATTAAAAGACTTATCTCCTAAAACTTGAGATGTAATATAAATCTGTAAATTTGAATGTATGTCTTTAATCTAATGGTTGAAACTCTTAGTACCTTTTTGACTATGCATGTTTACAGTTGAAATTGAATCTTTTATTTGAATTGCATTATATGATGTTATTGAATAAGATGTGTTGTGTTGATGAGAATGAGTTGGGTTGAGGCCCTGGATGATTGGGTCGTGATTTTGAGTTATTATAAGTGTAAAAAGGGTATATGTCGATAACTTGGGACCTACCGGTACAGAGGAGACTCTGTCAAATTTTTGGTGGAAATTTTGGTGGAACCTGTATATATATATATATATATAAAAATTTACCTGAAATTTTCCAATATATTGCGAAAAATAATGTAGAAAAATCCGGGTCGTTACAATTTAGATCCCCCAGCATACTCCTCCTCAGCTGAGTCATATTCCAAATCCTCATCATCCGGATCTGCATCTTCATCTTCCAACCAGTCTGTCACAAAAACATGGTTGATGCTTGGAGAGTCACCATGATGCTGAGGCTCAGAACCGTGAGAGGAGGAAGGGTTAGGTTGAGAAGAACATGGACTCTGAAGGGGAGAGACCATAGGCGGGCTGAGATCTGAGTTTGAATTTGAAATCGGGGGGACTGTGCCATGAACAGTTCCAGATGAAGACCGGGCTCCCAAAGCTAGAATAGCTGAATTATTCACAAGCTGGGAAGCAACCAAGGACTTTTGACGCTTGAAGGGACCCGATCTTTTCTTTTTGTTTGCCATTAATGGCCAGAAGACAAGAATCCGTAGAGCCAAAGAGCAAAACAGTGGCTGGAAATTAGAAATCACGAGAGAACGGCTGCGGGCAGGAGGAGAGCATCTCTCTCTAACTTCTCTCTCTAATTTCGACTTAACTTAGAGCAGCTCTTTTTTTTTTTTGATCGAATGTAAGAAGTATATAGATCAAAAAATAGTTGGAGACCAGCAATACAAAGGAGGGAAAAAGTTTCCCGTAGCATGTACATAAGCAAGGCAAACTTGCAGGACCGAAAGGAAAAGGGAACAGGCTCCCTAGAATAAAACATATGTAAAACAGAGGGAACAGGCTCCCAAAATAGACAATAGTAAATGTTCCAATGAGCAACAAGCCGTAGGGCAATCAAATAGAGCAGCTCTTTCTTTTCTGATCAAATGTAAGAAGTTTATAGATCAAAAATGTTTGCAAGACAAGCTTGCGGGACAGACTGGAAACCAGCATTACAAATGGATATATATCCAGGCAAAGGGAACAGACTCCCTTGAACAAACCATAGCAAGACAAGGTTACATTAATAGCAAAGGGATTATTCTCCCTTGATAAAATAACAAAGCCAAGCGGCAAAACACATACATAAAGGACTAACTAGTAGTTAGTGACCTGCTAGGAGGGCCAAAAACCAGAAGTGACCAGGAACAAAATTCCTTGCAAAGCTGTAAACGATCCATCTAGAGAGGAGGCCAACTTGCAACCAACTCCAGCAAACCACACCAGCAAACCCAGCCCCAAAGTCCCATCAAGAAAACCCTAACCAAGCAATCCATGAAAGCATCGGCATGTGGGCTCAAAAGCTGGCTGACTCAAGGAGACGATGCTCCTTCCAATCAAGCTGATTGGATGCAATTGCAGGCATCAAGTCTATCAAGAGCCTGCACAAAAACCAGAGTGATATCAAAAAAAAAAACAACACAGAGCAACAGGATATAAATGTCACCACAACAACTTGGTGCAGGGGGATATAACCCCTGGAAAGCCAATCATGGGGGTGCAGGAGAAGGGGGAACCCTTCTACTACCAACATGATTCTGCTGGAAGAGGAGCTTTCTATTGTCATTGACCGGTTCACCCAAGAGGGGGATATCAACAGAAGTTGTGGCCTCAACCGGAGTTATGACCAAGTTGTGGCCTCAGCTCTTTCTTCTTCTTTTTTATCAAATATAAGAAGTATATAGATTAAAAATGTTTTGCAAGACAAGCTTGCGATACAGGCTGGAAACCAGCAGAACAGTACAAATATCAGCATAGGGAATAAACCCATAGCGAGTACTGGGGAACATGCTCCCTAGCACCAGCCAATACAAGAACTGTTATACAGAAACATGGACAGCCCCATGCAGGCATAAAGGGAGACTAGTTACGTTCATCACACCTAGTAAACCGAAGCAGCAATTCCTCAGAGAGCAGACCCTCTGCTCAGCGCTGCAGTAGGACCATATCTTTGGGGAGAGAACCTCACCCTCACCCTCACCCTAATGAATTCCTACCTAGCGGGTAGAGGGCAGCAGAAGGAAATCACCAGCAGCTTCCACCCGGATCATGACCGCTAACGAAACCAATCCAACAAGAGGTGCTGGATTGTGACATCAAAAATCTGCAAGGAAACCAGCAGCAAATCACCTTTCAAACCCGGCAAATTCCATAGAGAGCAGACCCTCTGC
>JAAWWB010001920.1:0-25001 GCA_018804465.1 Populus tomentosa
ATGTACATCCTCTTTTGGAATGCCTAAGGGAATGTCAATCCCCCATTCGCACACCCAATGAAATGAGGTAATGTGAGCTTGAAAAATATGATAGACCCAATGAACTTGGATATGACAGTTAGCCAAGTCCACAATAACATGGGTATGACAAAATATTAAATTGATGAATCTAATATTTTATTAATATTAAAGATAAATTAATCTTTTATTAATAATTAATATGTATTTACATGAATAAAATAAGTGATATGTATAACTAACCAATTGGCTGTAGGGTAATTAGTACTTAAAGGTGCATATTTATCAAGGTTTTATATCATTATTTTGCACTTAAAGTATCAATAACTCCTTAACTTAAGTATGTTTATAATAACGTACCTAATAATATAAGATACCTTTAATTTATGATAAATGTTCATCTTAAATGCAGGCCTATCACATAAATGGAAGGATTGATTGATGAGTTCAAGTATTGAAATTGAAAGGACAAAGAGATGGTCAAACTTAAAAAAGAGGTGTTGGTGCAGTCCAAACTGGAACACTGTTCGATAATTGGGTCATATCTCGAGTTCTAGATGTCCAAATGATCTTAAAATTTTACACAGATTTAGTAAGACATAGGCCTACAACTATCATGTGGACACCAAGATCTAAAAAGGTCGTTTTCAAGTCCAAATTATAGCAACAAAGGAGAAGTCCGAATCTATCCGGCAGCTTAGACACTGTTCAGTGTTCAGCTCATATCTCGAGTTCTAGAAGTCCAAATGACCTCTTTTTTTTTTTTTTTTCTGAAAAGCCAAGATAATTTCCTACAACTTTCATAGTATAGGTGGACCCAGTTCTGATGCTAGCAATTTTTTTTAATTCAAACAAGAAGATAAGGATTTTCACCAAGTCAAGAGTTGGCCACCCACTCAATAATTAGTCATCAAATCAATAGTTTCAAATTTTAGCCTATAGAAGGAGGCATTTGCCATGCATTTAGGGGCTTGGTTGTTCAGATTAAGAGCTTGCTCTTACTCTCTCTCTTTATATTTTTTTTGTAATTTTTAAGTTTTGCTTTCATTAATATCTTGTTTATGCTTTTTATTTCCTTTCCCTTACTTAGTTAACTTGTATCTTATTTATGTTCTTCTTTTATTTATTTATGTTTCTCTTCTTCATTATGTTTAGCTAAGTTTATTATATCAAGGTGAAAAGGTTACACTAATGGTGTAAGAATAAGTATGGTATAAACTCAACATGGACCTTAATGTTTAATATTAACATGTCTTATCTTTTTATCTTACTAATTCTTAATACCTTGCTTGTTAAATGGTTAATCTAGATTTGTGTTGTATAACACTTGGTACAACAAATGCTTGTCACTCTCATAGCTCAATCGTATGGTATTACCTACACCTGCGCTATGAAAGAAACTTGATTTGTTGTTAATATAAGTTAGCATCATGATTTCCTGGCAATATTTAACAGTTTGATGTTACTTAAATAAGATAATTAATATAATCATGTTAATAATTTAAAATGAGCTATTAATGACAAATCATCCGATTGGAACTTTCTTTGTGTGTGGTTTCCAGTAGAGTAATAAGAGTTTATACTATACTTGTTTGAAATACTATTAGTGGATTCTCTAACCTTGACATTTGTTTTTATCATTGTTTAATCCTTACATTAATCTTCCATCTCAAAGTTCTCATCAACTTCTTCTTCTTTATTATTATTATTAGTAGTAGTGGTATTACTAATACTAATACTATTACTATTACTATTGTTGTTGTTGTTGTTGTTATTGTTGTTGTATTATTATTATTTATAATTTATACAATTAACCTCCTTATGGTTCGATCCCGGTCTTGTCGGGTTATTTATTACTTCGACACTCCTGCACTTGGAAGAAGACATCAATCTTTTGATCATGTCAACTTTTTGACACCATTGTCAAGGAGGTAAATTCTTATACAAATTATAGTATTTATTTTATTTTCTCTTTCACTTTTCTTGTATCTAACTTTGTTTCTTTTGTTTTGTTTCTTTTTGTTTTCTCTTTTTCCTTTTATTTTGTTTCTACATGTGCATGAGTGTTTGGTCACATGCATGAGTGGTAGACTTTGTAGGGTATCCTCATCATTTTCAGAAAATATGGCCGAAGAAGATAACCAGTTACTTTATAATGAGAATAACCGTGTTAGAACACTTAGAGACCACATGAATCCCACAAGAACAAGTGCACCCTCATGCATAGTTTTCCCTCTTGATGCAACTCATTTTAATTTTAAGTCAGGCATTATTCAAGTTTTACCTTCTTTTCATTGCTTAGATCTAGAAAATCCATACTTGCATTTGAGAGAATTTGAAGAAGTTTGTAACACCTATAATGACTTAAATTGTAGCATGAACACCATTAGATTAAAGCTTTTTCCTTTTTCATTAAAAGATAAAGCTAAAACATGGCTATAAAATCTTAGACCAGGATCCATTTGTGCTTGGGATGAAATGCAACAATAATTTTTAAAGAAATTTTTTTCATCTCACAGAACCAACTCTTTCAAAAGACAAATCACCACTTTCACTCAAAAACCAGGTGAAACATTTTACCAATGTTGGGATAGGTATCAAGACTTGTTTAATACTTACCCTCATTATGGTTTTGAAACATAGAGATTGTTTTCATAATTTTATGAAGGGTTAACACCTAAAGATAGACAAATGGTTGAATTGATGTGCAATGAAACTTTTGAAGATAAAGACCCTAATGAAGTAATGGAGTACCTAGACTTGCTAGCTGAAAATGCGCAAAATTGGGACACTACGGGCACTTATGAGGCACCAAGTAAAACCCAACCTCATACATCTAGTGAAGGTATATATAACCTTAGGGAATATCATGACCTCCAAGCCAAGTTTGCAACTTTAGCTAGAAAAGTTGAGGCACTAAAATTGAAAAAGAGTGGTCAATTAAAATTTGTTCAAGATATTGTGTGTCAAATTTGTGAAACAAATGAACATGCAACCAATGACTATCCAACTTTACCTTCTTTCAAGGAATGCCTCCATGAACAAGCCCATGCTTTAAACAGTTTTCAAAGGCCCAATCATAACCTATACTCGCAAACATACAACCCTGGTTGGAGAAATCATCCAAATTTTAGTTGGAAGAGTGATAACAATAATGCACAAGCTTCACATCCACTGTTTCAAGCACACCATAATTTTCAAAATTCTCATGGATATGCACCTCCTTATGCTCCACCTCTTAGAAGAAATCTTGAGGAAACATTACATGCATTCATTGAAAACCAAAAGATAATCAACACTCAACTTGCTCAAGGCATGACATATTTTAAAGATACTATTGTAAAATTAACATCTGCTCTTAGTTTCCAAGAGAAAAGTAAGTTTCCATCTCAATTACAACAAAATCCAAAAGGGCAATACAATGTAAATGCAAGTAGTTCCAAAAGCCAACATATGGATCAAGTCAAATCAGTCATCACTCTTTGTAGTGGTAAGGTTATTGAAAAACCCACTCTTGAATCTTGTGAGAAAGATGATGAGTCAATCTCTGAGGGTAAGGAAGGGGTTGAATCTGAACATTGTAAATAAAAGACTAATTCTCTGCTAGCATTTCCATTTCCTTATGGTATGACCAAACAAAGAAAAGTCAATCACAATTCTGAAATCCTTGAAACTTTCAAACAGGTAAAGATCAATATACCTTTGTTGGATGCTATTAAACAGGTACCTTCCTATGCTAAATTTTTGAAAGATTTATACACTGTGAAGAGAAAACTGAATGTGAAAAAGAAAGCATTTTTAGCCGAACAAGTAAGTGCCATTTTTTAGAACAATAATGCTTTGAAATATAAAGACATTGGTTGTCTTACAATTTCTTGCTTTATTAGATAACATAAAATTAAAAGAGCTTTACTTAATCTTGGAGCTAGTGTGAATTTACTTTCATATTTAGTTTTTTAGAGTCTCAATTTAGGTGAGTTAAAACCAACTTCTATATCTCTTTTACTTGCCGATAGATCTGTAAAAGTGCCTAGAGGAATAATTGAAGATATGTTAGTACAAGTTGATAAATTCATTTATCCTGTGGATTTTATTGTCTTAGACATGCAACCTGTTGAAGTATGTAATTCATTTCCTGGTATTTTAGGACGTTCATTTCTTGCAACTTCTAATGCATTAATTAATTGTAGGAATGGACTAATGAAGTTATCTCTTGGAAACATGACATTAGAGATGAATATTTTCAACATTTGCAAGCAACCTAGAGATGATAATGATTTATAAGAAGTAGATCTTATTAAAAAATTAGTTCATGATCAACTTGAATCTATTTTGAGTAAAATTAAGTTAGATGAATCTGAAGATTTGCAAATGATTTATTTTCAAGAAGAAATCACAGATGAAAAAGGCACCAAAAATATTGATGTCGATCTTTTATCAAGAGTGACAACAGATTTGACATCTAACATCCCACCAATCAATGATTACTCTCCTAATAAATCCTTACTTTCTCTTAGTTCAATGCCTTGGTTTGCTAAAAATATCAATTTTTTTCTTTAGGAGATTTGCCAGCTCACTAGAGTACTGAAGACAAATAAAGGTTTTTAAACGAAGTGAAGAACTTTTATTGGGATGACACTAACTTATTCAAATATTGTCCTGATCAAAAATTTCAAAGATGCATTCCTGACAATGAGGTAAGTAGTGTCATTAAACTTTGTCATTCTGAAGCATGTAGGAGTCATTTCTCGTCAAGAAAGACGACTGTAAAAATCTTACAAAATGGATTTTATTGGCCCACCATGTTCAAGGACACGCATGCATTCTGCAAAACTTGTGAAAATTATCAAAAAGTTGATACTGGTCAAAAAGTTTTGCTTTATAATTCTCGACTCCATTTATTTCCTGAAAAACTAAGATCAAGATAGAGCGGTCAATTTATTATGAAACATGTGTATCCTTATAGGACCCTTGATATTGAGAATCCAAAGAATGACAATGTTTTGAAGGTAAATAGACATCGTTTGAAAGCTTACTTTGATGAGTTTCCTAGTGAAAGTGAATCCATTGGTTTGAATGATCTTGTAGATAAAGGTTGATTATTTTGTTTTTCTCATATTTTTTTTGTATTCTTTTTTGGTGTGACTTTTGTTTTGCTAGTCTCTCTCACCCCGGTCAAATGGTGGATAACGGCACTCCGTGACTCTTAAGTCGGTTCTTTCAGTTTCCTATGATAACTGATATTTATGTATATATTTGTGCAATTCTTTGTTCTTTCTCCTTTTTTTGAATATCTCCTCCAATTCTCATTTGAAAATGGACACCAGTCTTGAAAAATTAAAAAAGTATTTTCCCGTTATGCCTCAGAATACGATTACAAAAATTTACCGTGCTAGATGTGCAAGATTGAGGTTGTTAATGAACCATGGAATTCCTGGAGATATTTGCTGGCTGATTGAAGCAAATGTCTGATTATCAGGTGAGTCTTCCAATTCTTTCATTGCAAACATACCTGGAACAGGTAAAAGCACTTTTACGAAGAAACATCATGCAAAACGACTGAAAGTCTGTCACAGATCTGCCATATGGACTTGTAATGCAACATGTCATTCTTTAGGAATGATATCTGTAAACCGTGAAGATAAAATATAATTCATTAATGATGGCCTAAGTAAGGGGTCTTTAGATAATCTTTTATTGACTCTTGAGACGCACCCTGGTGGAGATATGCATCGTGCAATTCATGATTTATGGCCACAATTTCATAAAGAACATGCTTGACTTAGTCTTGGGAATCTGACTAAAAAAAACCCTGTTTGCCAGTTTTTAAGAAAAGTCTTGGGAATCTAACTAAAAAAGACCCTGTTTGCCAGTTTTTAAGAAAACTGGATGGGAAGCCTATCCCCAACCCATAGAGGGCGTTTAAGCCATTATTGGATGTAAAACCAAGGAAAGATATGAGCCACAATCACAACTACCTGTACATACACATGTTTTTTCAAAATAAATAAATAAATAAAGAGAGAGAGATAGAGAGAGAGTAAGACTACAGCTGGCCTACATATAGGTGGTATGATTGCATTTTCAATTTCTCATCTATAAATTCTTCTCTTCCTTCCCTTCATTTCTACTCAACCCATACATTCATCAAATATAGAAGTGTGTAGAAATGACAGGTTCCTCAAGTCATCACATAAACAATATTTGTGTTTTCAGTGGATCCAGTCCTGAGAAAGAAAAAGAGTTTTTAGAATCAGCAAATCATCTTGGTCAGGTACTAGCTAAGCAAAAGATTCATTTAGTGTATGGAGGAGGCAGCCTTGGGTTAATAGGAGGGAGTGTCAAAAGCTGTTTTTTTAGAAGGTAGTCAAGTTCTGGGGGTTGTCCCTAAAGCTTTAACATAAGGGGACATCATTGGAAAAATAATTGGAGAGGAATTACAGGTTCCTACAATGTCTAATCGACTGAATGCCATGTTTAACCATGTTGATGCCTTAATTGCCTTACCGAGTGGTCTGGGCACATTGAAAGAGATCTTTTATATTTCCTCTTGGGCCCAATTGCACATTCACCATAAACCCATAGGTCTGTTAAATGTAAATGGTTTTTATGATAAGTTGTTGTCTTTTCTTGATCATGCTGTGGAACATGAATTTCTAACATCTTCGGCACGACAAATCATAATCTCTACTACTACTACTGAACAATTGATTGACCAACTACAATCTTTCATTCCTGTAATTGATCCCTCAATGAGTCATATAAATTGGTCAACTAAGAAAAGCCATAAAAAGCTTAGATTGGATTTGAGCCTTCGTTTGTAAAAATTTCGTGTCTTTTGTTTTTATTATTATGTTTTGTTGTTTCTTATATTTTTTTTAGTGTGTTTTAGGTTTGTTAGTATTCGTTATTTCAGGTGATGTCTTCTATACTCTATCTTTCTATCTTAGTACATTGAGAATAATGTCTCATTTTGGTTCGGAGGAAAAGGGTAGTAGTTGATATATTTTTTTTAAAAAAAACTAATTGTGTTTTTTATTTCATAAACTATTTGCAAAACTGTTGTTACTAGGATGATAGAGTAAAAGGAGTTCTTTTATTAAAGTAACTCTTGAGACGCATCTTAGTAGACATTCTTAACAAGGTCTATCAAAATACTTCTTGAAATATTCAAGTTTATAAACTCTCGTATTATTATCACTTGATTCTGCTCATATGCTCATTTAACAAGTATTCTTAAATCTTCATTTTCACACACACATTTTAACATATGATTGTGGGTTGCACATTGGATTATTATATTATTTATGTTCTTTTGTTAAAGGTAACAACTAAGAGAAAGGGATAGTATATAATTTGTAAAAAACAAAAAGCAAAAAAAAAAAGCAAAAAAAAATAATGATAGTAAAAACGTAAATAAGTTTGGTTTCGTAGCTTCCCTAACCTAAAAGATTAAGCCCGGAGGGCTTTTTAACACTCAATACCCTAAAGTCAACTGACTTAGGAGCTATTGGCCCAATGCTTGTTACATGGGTTGAGGAGAAAAGCTTAAGGGAATCAAACACTGCACTATCTACATATCAGTATCTGCAACCTGAGTTACTAAGCTTGTAAGGGTGTCTTAACACATAATGCCCTAAGACCAACTGGTTTGAGAGTCATTAGCCGAAAGCTCGTTAAATGGGTTAAAGATGCATTGTGTTTTAAGTTATATGTATATATATTTAAAAAGAAAAAAGAAAAAGATAATAATTCTAACCCAAGGAAGTTAACCTTAAATATTAGAACAAAAATTTTATTTTCTTCCAAGTAAAGCCCCATAACTATATGTTGATATTTTGAGCATAATAGAAAGGTTTATTAATACCTTGTTTAAGAGGTATTGAGCAGATATATGAATTTAATGAGAGTTTGTTTATCTAGATAGATTAATGGAAGTTGAATGATGAATGTCTTGCTTTGTGGAACTTGCAAATTGGTTTTTTCTATTTTAACGCCTTGATTACTAGGGACTAGTAATAAGCTGGTTGGGGGGGTGATTAGTACTTAAAAGTGCATATTTATCAAGGTTTTATATCATCATTTTGCACTTGAAGTATCAATAAATCCTTAACTTAAGCATGGTTTATAATAACGTACTTAATAATATAAGATACCTTTAATTTATGGTAAATATTCATCTTAAATATAGGTCTATCACATAAATAAAAGGATTGATTGATGAGTTCAAGTATTGAAATTGAAAGGTCAAAGAAAGGGCCAAACTTAAAAAAGAGATGTTTGTGCAGTCCAAACTAGAACACTATTTGGTAATTAGGTCATATCTCGAGTTCTAGATGTCCAAATGATCTCAAATTTTTACACAGATTCAATAAGACATAGGCCTACAACTTTCATGTGGACATCAAGATCTAAGAAGGTTGTTTTCAAGTCCAAATTGTAGCAACAACAGAGAAGTCTGAATCTGTCCTACAGCCCAGATACTGCTCAGTGTTGAGCCCATATCTCGAGTTCTAGAAGTCCAAATGACCTCCATTTTTTTTTTCTAGAAAGCTAAGATAATTTCCTACAATTTTAATAGTATAGGTGGACCCAATTCTGATGTTAACATAAGTTAGCATCATGAATTCCTGACAATATTTAAAAGTTTGATGTTACTTAAATAAGATAATTAATATGATCATGTTAATAATTTATAATGAGCTATTAATGACAAATCATCCGATTGGAACTTCCTTTGTGTGTGGTTTCCAGTTGAGTAATAAGAGTTTATACTATACTTGTTTGAAATGCCATTGGTGGATCCTCAAACCTTGACATTTATTTTTATCATTGTTTAATCCTTACATTAATCTTCCATCTCAAAGTTCTCATCAACTTCTTCTTCTTTATTACTATTACTATTACTATTACTATTACTATTACTATTATTATTGTTGTTATTATTGTTGTTGTTGTATTATTGTTATTTATAATTTATACAATTAACCTCTCTATGGTTCGACCCCGGTCTTGTCGGGTTATTTATTACTTCGACACTCCTGCACTTGGGAGAAGACATTAATCTTTTGGTCGTGTCACAAGACATATTCATTAACAATGTCCCACATGAACTAAAGCCAATCATTCATTTATCTAATATCATATCGCTCCATATGATGATCATGCTTCTATTGGGATAGTGCCTTAGTAAGAGGATTTACAAGATTCTCTTTAGTGGGTATTTGCTCTATCTTTACATCTTTTCTCTTTATGATTTCTTTAATCAAATGGAATCGTCTAAATATGTGTTTGGATTTTTGATGAGATCTTGGTTCCTTTGCTTATGTAATGGCTCCATAATTGTTATCCTAGTATAGGGCTACTGGATCAATAATGTTAGGAATCACACTTAGTTCAATGATTAACTTCTTGATTTAGACAACTTTTTTTTGTCGTCTCAAACATAAAGATGTATTCAGCTACAATTTTAGAATTAGTTGTGGTCTTTTGTTTAAATTTTTTTCAACTCACAACACTACTATTTAAAGTAAAAACATATCCTGAATGAGATTTATTGTCATAAATATCTGATTGAGAACTAGCATCTGAAAAACCATAAACCTTTAGTTCATATTCTCTATAGACCATAAAGACATTCTTAGTTCTTCTTAAGTATTTGAGAATGTTTTTCACTAACTTTTAATGACTCTTATCTAAATTAGATTAGCATCTACTTGTTATGCTCAAAGTATAATATACATCTAGTCTTGTACATAGCATCATATACATAATGGATCCTATAACCAAAGCATAGGAAATCATTTTCATTCTATCCCTCTCAGTTTGTATCGTAAAACACACATTATTTAAGAGATGTATTACTTGTGAAATAGGTATATATCATCTTTTGAATTCTTATATGCTAAATTATTTTAGCATATTGTCTATGCACATGGATTGCGATAATCCAAGCAACCTTTTAGATTTATCTTTATAAATTTTTATTCCTAATATATAGGTTGTTTCTCCCATATCTTTTATAGAGAAATTATTGGACAACCAAATCTTTACTGAATGAAGTAAATGATATCGTTTCATATCAATAATATGTCATCTACATGTAATATTAAGAAAATAACTCCATTTCCACTTAATTTTTTTTATAAACACAAGGTTTATCCATATTTTTTATGAAATCAAACTGTTTGATTATTTCATAAAAACATATATTTCAACTCCTTGAAATTTGCTTAAGTTCATAAATGGATTTTTGCAGCTTGCATACTTTGTTGGTTAAAAACCTTTAGGTTGTGTCATATACACATCTTCATGAAGATTCTCATTCAAGAATTTAGTTTTGAAATCCATTTGTCAAATCTTATAATCATGGTATGCAAATATAGCAAGCAAAATCCTTAAGGATTCTAACATAGCTACCAATTAGAAGGTTTCATCAAAGTCAACCCCTTGTCTTTATATGTAACCTTTGACAACTAGTTTAGCTTTGTATGTTTATCCATTGTCATCCATGCCAGCCTTTCTCTTAAATAACTATTCATATATCCAATGAGTTTTATCCCTTCAAATAGATCAACCAAAGTTCATACCTAGTTAGTGTTTATGGAAACCATTTCAGATTCATGACTTCAAGTCATTTCTTAGAATTAATATTAGATATTGCTTCTATATAATTGATAGGCTTATTAAGTATGAGTAATTTGTCATCATCAGCTTCCACATGAAGTTAATGTATCAATGGTGCATAAAGTGTCCTACCAAATCTATAGAGTTCTTATGTTTCTTGAGTTTCAGGCTGAATATCAAATGTTATGGCCTCAAACTCTTGTTCTATTTGGATATCTGTTTGTGGTTCTTCAACTTCTTTAAGTTTTATTTTCCTCTCATTACTCATTTAAAAACAAATTCTTTCTCTAAAAGGTAGAATATTTTAAGAGAAATATTTTTTGCTCAATGGGATGATAAAAATAATATCCAATAGTTTTTTTAGATATCCCATAAACTTACAAATATATAAGTCAGCTCCTAACTTTTCAAATACTATACGCTTCACATAATCATTATATCCCTAAATCATTAGTATAATAGGTTTTATCTCTTATCATTTCATATCTCATATGGAGTCTTATAACAGATTTTGATGAAACCCTATTTAAAAGGTAAGCAGCAGTTTGCAGGGCATAACCCTAAAAAGAAAGTGGAAGGTCTACATAACTCATTATAAACCGTACCATATCTATTTCAATATGATTTCTCCTTTAAGAAACTCTATTGAGTTTTGGTGTTCCAGAAGATGTCTTTTCTGAGATAATCCTATTATTTTTAGATAATCATGAAATAATTAGATCAAGTATTAACCACCTCAATCTAATTAAAGTATTTTGATACTCTTTCTTGTTTTTTTTCAACTTTATTTTTGAATTTCTTAAACCTTTCAAATGATTCAGACTTGTGTTTCATGAAATAAACATAGTCATATCTAGAATCATCATTAGTAGCTGTAATGAAATGAGTATATCCACCTATAGCATGAATCGTCATAAGTACATATATATCTGTATGTATTAGACCTAACAATTCCTTAGAACTTTCACTCTTTCCAGTAAAGGGTGTTCTAGTCATCTTATATAATAAAGAAGTTTCACAAGTTTCATATGATTCATAATAAAAAAGAACAAAATATCCTTGTTTATGTAATTTAATGATTTTTTTTCATTGATATGAATTAGTCTACAATGTCATAAATAATATAGATATTGATAATGCCATAAATAATATGGATATTGATTATCTAAGATTTTCTTCTTGCTTTTTATATTGAATTTGGGCATTTCAAGAACAGGTATATATAAACCATTTGTATAATTATCAGATCCATAATAAACATTATTTTTATAGAAGGAAAAATATTTTTTTTAATAATAAATTTAAATCCATTCAAAAATGGATACGATGTTTCTAGAAAGTGCTAGAATAAAATAACAATTATAAGTTCTAGTATCAGCTCATTTGGCAAAATAAATACAACAACCCTTGCTACATTGCCAACTATTAGGTCCATTTTATCTTTATTCAATCATAAACACACATGAAGCATAAGATGCGATAAGATTTTTAGCTTTCATAGTTGCAAGATAATCTTTGTAGTTCCTCTTATAGTGGCTTTCCTTGCCATAATAATGATAAGTACCTTTGTTATTCTTAATTTTTCTAAGTAGGCTTCTATGTTTAGGTTGCAAGACAAAGCTAACGCTTAACCAATGGTTCATGAAAAAGCCTGATCGACTCAATTTCTTTAAAATAGCCAATCATTCTCAATACATAGGTGTTCACCAAGGAACCTTCTACCGTTTTACAGTGAAATAATTCCTTAGAGATATCATACCTCCCATTGCATCTAGTCACATCAAACAACTCTTTAAGATTTATTATATGAACATCCATATTCTCATGATTTATTTGAAGTTCAAGTGATACTCTAGCTAACATCATACTTGTAGCCTACTCATTCTCATCAAAATGACATTAATGTTCAATCCTAACTTTGTTATTTTATCAAGGACAGAAGAAATTAGATTTTCAAGAACATATAACCTTCTTTTTTATTCGAGAACAATTCTTATATATTGATATTTGTAGAAGTTTAGTTTAGTTAATTTATTAATAACAAGTATGTTAATTTATCTTTACTTATGATAATCTATCAACTTATTCATGTAAAGATAACAAGTATTAAATTCAAGAAGATTTGAATTCTTTGAATACAGAAACGGATTATCAGCTGCTGCATGTTTTGTGAGTTCCAGATTTGCACCCAACAAATAATTCTATAGAATAAATATAAAATGGAAAGCCTTTGCTTGAAGCATTTCTGGCTGTGCTCAAAGTTTATCAATACAAGTATCAACGAATGGTGCTTTAAACTAATAATAATAAAAAAGAAAATGTTAGAAATGGGCTAAAATTGAATGACCTTGGGAGCAAATCTCATCAACCTATCCAGAGCAGCAGGAGTGAACTTTCTTGCAAACAAGTAGCAAATATTAGTCCATCTTCCATTGCTCTCACATCGGCTCCATTTCCTCAACCTCTCCAAAAAATCAACAGTAATATCCAGTCTCCCAAATTTACGAGGATGAGGTCCACCCCTTGACCAGTCAACCCATGTTAAACTCCTGTTTGAATTTTTCTTCCGATACTTCATGTTAACAAATGTTGGCAAATAGTGCTCATCACTGTAGCAGGAGACTTTGCAAAATTTCTGAAACGTTGGAAAATATTTGCGGTCGGATACTACCTCCACCGCAAGCTGCCGGTCCATCTCGACCCACTGGGAGCCTTTTCGCCATTTATCGAGCTGAATTACCGGCCTCATTCTATGGTTGTATCGGCCGCGGCCGACGGGGCCGGGTAAATCGTAAACCTCGATGAATGTTGTTGTTGAGCCCATTAAGTAACTGTAGATGGTGGAGAAGTTGAACAAGGGAATGCATGATTCTGATAGGAGAACAAAACGTTGATTTGAGAAGTCCAGTAGAGCATTAGCAAGTAAACGACGCTCTGCTTCCACCATTGAAAACTTTCCCCACTGTACCTCCTGCGTTCATGAAAAATAAGTCCTTATTAGTTGAGGTGTAATGGAGATAGATCATTGATTGCAAAGAAGGGCTTTTTGACATTTCTTGGGTCTTCTTTATCAATGGAAGGCTACACTGCAAAGCCTGCTATTGAATAAAATCAGGTGGGCACTCAGTATTCATTGCTTTATGGTTGATCCCAACTCTTATCATGGCATCTTTTGCCATAAAAAAAAAAAAAAAAAAAAAAAAAAGAAGAAGAAAAGAAACCGATGAAGAAAGGAATGAGAGAACGTGGAACGTAGAAAGGTCGAATTTTCTTCTCAGTTGGAAAAGGAGTAGAATCAAAGTAATGCATGGAGTGAACTTGTAAATTATTTGGCTTTTATTTTATATATTATCAATTAATAACAATTGCATTATATAACAACATGTTGTATGATTTCTATATAAAAACATTTCATTTTATATTATTTCTGTGCAGTAAGATCTTTCGATATAACTTTTTAAAATACAGTACAGGTTCAAATTAGTATGAAAAATGAATTTCTTAACAATTTGATCACTCCATTTTGACTCTTTTAAAGATATTCTTATTAATTCGTAATATATAACAACAATTTTATACTAACAGTAATTTCTTTTTTCATTTTCGTATTTTTTTGTCCTGGTATTTCGAATATTGAGAATTTGAAAAAATGGGCAATAGTCCAACTTTCTATGGAAACTGATTTGGCAACATTAATATGATCTATCGCTAGCTAGTAGCCATGAACATCACCTCAACATTTTCTTTATATTCTAAGAAGAAGAAGAAGTAACAATTCTATATGTTTGAAGTAACTAATGGAATGAATAGAAAATAAACGAATAAATTAAACTGACCTTGCTTGGGATCTTCCTGTCACGAAACACAGAATCTTCCTCTTCTGTATAATTTCCATTGAAGGATGGATTGGAATGCACAAAAATTGAGTAAAGCCCTTGATGCCCTTTAAAGAACAAGTCCCACAACGGAGCCAAAGGCAGAGGCCCTTTGGCCAAGAACAAGAAGGCAACCTTGGGGACTAGCTGGAACGGATAATTGGGTAGACGAGGAACCATTGATGCTCTCCATAACAATTCTTCCTCGTTCATATCATGGGAAACGTTAGGCGCTCTCAAGAATTCTTCGAGTCCGATCCGGCCAGTTCTGTTTCCGTCGATTGTAATGAAGGGAGAAGATGAGGAGGAGTTGGATAGGGAGGTGTTGGTTCGATTGTTAGAGAATTGGTCGAGTTGAAAGTTGAAAGAAATGTCTCTGATGTAGGAAGTGCGTGCGATACCAAAGGCTAAGCCACAGCCGAAGACCAGCAAATAGAAGATGAAGTTCTGGAGGTGCGTTTGGAGCTTCCACGAGGTTTGTGGGCGGAGCTGCTGATCGTCGGTGTCCTTCATTGTATGAAGAGTGAGGATGTTGAGGAAGAGTTAGATATGTACTATGGAATGAATTGTAACGGCCGGAGCTTTTTATGAAGGTCTTAATGGATGTTTATTCCGGGGAGAAATGAAATTGCCGTTGGCTTCTCAGAAGGTTTCTTCAAATAATCTTGACTGCTCTGTATCCTATATATATCAGAACTTAGTGCCCTGTTTGATATTAATTTTAAGTTACTTTCTTTCCATATATATACATGGGGAGTGATCTACTTACACGTAAGACTTTCAATTTTAAACAAATTTCTAGCCTTTGAATTGTTTTGTATGCAGGGGGGCTGTTACTAAGTCAATATTTATTATTATAATAACAACATTAATTACATTTCTCAATTCATCATGTTGCAATTAAGTGCACATTTCTTTCGCTTCTTGGCCAGGGGTGATATTTTTACTTCGGTTTAATTTTTATTAAAAATAAATAATTAAATTAAAATTTATTTTTTAAAAAAAAATCAAAATCAATTCAAACTAAACGGTTTTGGTTCTGTTTTTTATGACAAAAATCAGTTTAAACCGGTTTGATTCAATTTTCTCGGTTTAACTTAGTTTTGAATTGGTTTAATTGATTTTTTTTCACAGTTTTATTTTTTTAATTTTCTCAATTTAATTGATTTTTTAATTTTTTACTCGCTACTATTCTTGGCCTCAGTAAAATTCTATTTTTTCTTTTTTTCTTTATATATATATATAATGTGATCTTTCTATTTTTGTTGCTGGATAGGTTTTTCTCTTCATTATTGAATTACAAGAATTCATGTTTGTGTGATGCAAGAATTGATGGAAACATATTTCAAAAGAAACCATCTTTTTTCATGATTTTATTACGATTTTATGACTTCATGAATTAAAGATATCAATTTTCACCCCAATTGGAGACTTGGAGAGGCCCTAGATCGCTCGGCTCTTCATGGCCTAGTCCTAGGGCCAGGGCCTTTGGTTTGGGTTTACTATATATTGTAAAAAAAACATTTAGGCCCATAAAGAATTAGTATTTTTTTCAACCCATGAAAAAGCAGTCTTAGTCTGAATAATAACATTTCTCTTCCGGAACAATTTATATTTAAAAAAATATTTGTTTTTAAAGCAAAAATTGTCAGATCTTTATTTGTTTATGATGGGTAATTAAAGAAAAATGATGAGAATTAATTCTAGTATGTATCAATTTTGGTTTAAAAAACCAGTATAAAAAATGATTGAAGATAACATATTTTGTAAAAAAAAAAAAAAAAAACTTTTTTCCCTTCCTCTTTTTTGGTTTTTTTCAACATTTTCTATTATATTATTCTTATTCATTCTAAAGCTTATGTTAAAAATTTTCTTAAAAGTATTTTTTAAAGATGATTTTCTAGTTCATGGAATTTGATTAATAGGGCAACTAGTCAAGATAGTATTGTTAAAATCTTGAGAGATCAATTTCAATCAATTCATTTACACCAAATAATGAGTAAAAAAGCCATAAAGATAAAAGATTTAAACCTTGATAGCAATGTAATATACATTTCTTTTACATTTTATTTATGAAAAAGCAATATGTTTAAGATATTTTGTATATGTTTTTTTATGCATGTGTTTTTCATAAAGTTGTATCTTTAATTTTAAAACCTATAAAATTGTTAATAATAATTAACAAGTACCATCAAAGAATTCATTAGAGGTATTGGACCAATTTCAAGGTGAAAAACCAAAAAAAAATTAAAAAAAAATATTCAATGGGCTAATTCAAAATATTAAAATCAAGTCAAGCTTTAGGATTGCAGCAGGGAATAAAGAGGTAATTCTTGGGCTTAAGACATGCAAATTAGACTTATTTTCATAACATGAAATTTTATGTTAATGAATATAATTTTTAATTTGATTAATGAATCAAAATGAAGTTTTTCCAAAAGATTCTAAGACTATTATTTCACATAAGGTTAAAATTTAATACCAGTAAGACATTAGAAAAGTTTTTGTGATAAAGCTTGGAAGTTTTTATTCAAGATTTACAAAATTTTCCTCATTGATTTAGGATATTTTTTCTATTTTATATAGAAATATATTATTATTATTTTTCTATCCTTGTTTAGGATATTTAATTATATAAAAAATAATATGGTATTTTATTTAGACTTTTTGGTATTTTGATTTCAGATAAAATATTATGTATGGAAGGTTTCTTCTATTGGTTTTCCATTAAACTCTTTAGAACTTATCAAAAATTTCTTCTTTGTAACATTCATCCTTATATTATAATTATTGATTTTTTATAATTAATGGTTTTGGGTTTTCATCCAAATACAATTTATTGGTTCATGTAATCATTGGGTTAAGTTCTTTTCAATCTAATTTTAACTTTTTTGGGTCTTGATTATGAATTTTAGAGTTCTTATCCTCTAAATCTGTATATGTTAGTATCAGGGCTTATCTTTAAAATCATATTTTATCTATCTTTAAAATTTTTATATTATTTTTCATGTTTTATTTCAAGAATTTGTTTTTTTATTCTTGTTTATGAATTATTGAATTGAGGCAACTGTTAACAAAAAAAAGTTTAAGAAGAGGAAAAGAAATTGCAATTAGTTTTTTCCATAACTTGATATTACTAAAAAAGATTGAAGATTTAAGGATTTATTTATCTTTATTTTTTCCATAATTGGTGGAGATTTTCATCAAATAACTATAATTTTTTGGTTTAGATAATCATTGAATCAGGTTTTTTTAAATTTAATTTTAACCTTCATGAATTTTGTTCTTATTTTTCGAAACACTAAAATAAAATATAAAATCTAACAAAGTAATATGCATACTTAAATATAGCATAATAACTTTATAAGTTACACAACACACGCATAAAAGAATTATATACAAAATATCTGAAACAAATTGTTTAGCATTGTTGTTAAAATACTCAGAATTTAAGAGAAATCGCTATATTTAAGTATGCATGTTACTTTGTCAAGTATCAAGTCTTGTTCGCACCCTGCAGGAATTAAGGTGACCTTATATCATATTACAAAAGACAGAGTCTGTCTAAAACAATAACAAAAAAAGTCATGGTCTGGAACAAATTTCTGATCCAAGTAATTTTTAATTAGTCATTCTCAAGTACCAAATTAATCGGTCATACAAAAAAAAAAATGTCACCACTTGGCAAATGACTCAAAAGAAAGGTTAAAATCATTTTCATCAATGCCATAATCGGAGAGTAATCTTCAATGTAGTAATGTAGGTGCAAGCTGCAACAATGGCTGCAGAGTGCCTGGTACGAACTTCCTAGCAAACAGAAAACACGGTGAAGAAGCATTGCCATTATAAGTGCAGTTTTCACCAAACCTAATGCGATCCAAGAACTCATCAGAAATATCTTGCTTCACAAACCTTCCAGGATGCGGACCTGCCTTAGACCAATCAACCCAGGTAATGCTCCTATTCGAATTCTGTTCTGGGCAACGAATATTCACTAACGTAGGAATATAATGTTCATCCATGTAACATGGAGGGCTACAATACTCGCTGAAGATGCGATAATACTTGGTATCGGATATGATTTCAACGGCGAGTTTCCGATGTACCTCGAACCATTGAGACCCCTTGCGCCAATCGGAAATGGTGATTGCAGGGAACATTTTCGGATTGTACCTGCCACGCCCTACCTTTCGTGGATCATCATATGACCCTATGAAGCTTTCGTTGGCATTAACAAGGTAGTTATATACTGTTGTGAAGTTGAATATAGGGATGCATGTTTCTGAGAGCAACACAAATCTCTCGTTAGATGCATCGAGAAGGGCATTGGCTAGTAGACGCCTCTCTGCGTCGATCATCGACGGTCTTCCCCATTCCACAGGCTGAGATATATAATGGGAAAAGAATCAGAAAAAAGGTTTTTTCATCAAAGAAGATCTAATTGATTTCGAATTATCAGCTTGCACTTGGAATAATTGAAGTGTGGCTGCTGCATCACATAACTTGAAGGTATAATTCAAAGACCATATTGAGTAAACTATCCTAAAGTTTTGTTGTGGTGTGCTTAGACTATATGCAAGAGTTTCAGGAAAATCAATATTTAGCTTTCCTTTCGTCCCATTTCTTTAGGATTAGAAATACAAATTTGGGATTATCCTGTACCTACACTCTTCAGATATTTTTCTACGCTATTCAATTTGAGAAACTATTTTGAAAATTGATAATTCTACCATGTTTTCTGGTTATTATTTACATGCACACATAGAAATCAGCAAAAGGATGGAAAAGACTAACCTTGCTTGGAATTCTTCTTCCATGGAAAACAGAACCCTCGGGCACTGAATCATTGTAAGAGGGGTGATGGTGAACATATATAGTATAAAGCCCTTCATGGCCTCTAAAGAACTTCTCCCACAAAGGAGCCAAAGGTATAGGTCCCTTGGTCAAGAACATAAAAGCAACTTTACGGACTTGTTGATCACGTCGAAAATTTTGACTCCCTCGTATCATTGATGCTCGAGAAAACAACTCGTCATCACCCATTATGTGCACAAGCGGTGGCCTAACATCGGGTAAAAGGGTTGGTAGCGATGCTGGTGGTGGAAATGGTTTTATTAATGGTGGTGGTGGTGGTGGTGGTTGTAGCAGTAGTACTTGTGGTGGTGGTGGTGGTGGTGGTACTTGTGGCGGTGGCGGTACTTGTGGCGGTGGCGGTGGTGTCAGAGAAAACATGGTAGCATGTGAATCGAAGAAGCATTTCAAATATGAACTGATAGTGATTCCAAGGGACAAACCGAAAACAAAGAAAAGAAAATGGAAGACTTGTCTTAACTGTAAATGGGAATTGATAACTTTGGCAATTGATGACGACTGTTGCTGCTCGTTTCCCATTTCCTTCACGCTCCTAGAGAAGAGAGTTGTCTCAGAATGGAGAGGATAGCAAGAACACAGGTTAAAATAGTCCAATAGACGCTAGGACTTGAAAGACTTGAAGCGAAAGTTAGGATGACATGCATTTGTTATGGTCCTGTGCAAGTTCTTTAGTTTTACTCAAACACTTCAAAGAACATTGAGCTTAGATTCACCACCAAAAAAGCAAAGAAATTTCAAACTCGACGGCCATTGGTGAATCTATAAGCTTCAAAAATATGCGCAACACTCCTGTTAAAGACCCTGCAGCTACAGCTCATATTAGCCCATTGCTTTCATTAAAGCTTGATGCAAGGATACAATGATCAAAGTTGTGAACCCATGAATTTGAGAAAATTGTGAACCTAAAGTCAATCTCCAAATGGCTTTAAATTTGGCAATTTGGCACCAGGCTTATTCATCTCTGTCCTGCTGGTCTTGGTCTTGGATAGATTTTGACATTTAGGACACGCCTAAAAAGGTTGACCCTTGCTTACCACTCTTCTCATTATTCTTCCACTGACCAGTTGACGATGTCTACGAGTGCATTAATTTGATCATAATGGAGATTGGTTTGCTTAAAGAACCAAGCTCCACTAAATTACAGCTATGTGTTGTTTTGGAACCCTTTTTTGAAGCCATGTTACTGGAGACAGAATGATTTCTTGAGAAGAAAAATTACTCTTTGTTTTTTTACATATCATTTCCGAAGACTTCAAATTTGGCAGCTCATGGGTTAGTTATTTTTCTAATAGCATGCAATTCAGAAGTATTTTTAAATAACTATGAAAACTTTAAACAGAATACCAAACTGAATCTCTAAGTTATGAACACCGTTACCAGTCGTGCTAGGACCAGAAAGACTAGGTTTTTATTTATGATAAACTGAGACTGGACGAGTAAACGCAACTTCAGGGAAGATGTTGAGAATCGAACAACACTCAACCCATGAAACATTGACAACCAAATCGAGTTCCTTTAGAGGAAGCCGATGGAATTATTAAAGAGCTTATTTCTGGCCCAATGAAGAAAAAAAGAAACTTCAATTCATAAAGGGGATCGCCTACCAATGCTGTCTGTTCCCATCTGCGAAGATTTCTGGCCCAAATTCGCTGACCTTTCTGACTCTCTGCTTTCAATCCTTTGTTATATTTTGCAGAAGAACAAAAAAAAACTTCCCAAATCTTCAAGAGAAACCACATTCCCAAATAAACAGTAGATTATTAGAAGTGATGGAAAATGAGTTCTTGCTAAAAATTTGATGGAAATAGATAAATTAGTGTTTTAAAAAAACAATTCTGAGACTCATCAGAAACCATGGTAGATTAAACTCTAATTTATAGAGCTTAGAACCAGGTTGCACAAAAACCATACTTGAGAAGACACCTTCAGAAGGTTTCTTTTTTAGAATACTTGAAGCAAGATCACATCATCGTACAAAACTTGCTCATTTCATATGAAGAGGATGTTTAAGAGTCATTCTTACAGATTTGCTCAGTTCCTATTATTGGGATCTACAATGATTGGAAGTGAAAATATTTGAACAAGTTTATAGGCTTATTATTGCTTAAAAAACACACAAGTCAAAATGCCAAACTTCAGCAAGTAGATGAAAAAAACAATTGCAATAAATACATGCTAAGAGTAACATAGTTTTCGTTTCCAAGGACACCTCACATAAATCACAGGAATCAGGATCCAAGAAATATCACGAACTCCTCCCTCCCTTCTAGGAGCTGGATCGGAAACCCAAAAATTTAATTTGAAATAAAAGAAACCCCAATAGTAACACTTTATAGGAGTTCCAAAACTCATATAATCAAACTGATGGTATACTAGCTTCAATATCAAGAGATTTATTATAGGTTTTATTGGATCCAGTAAATAGATTCAAGAAGATCATTAATAAAAAATTTAAAATATATAGACTAAGGTGGATTTTAAGAGGATATTAAAACTTAAAAAATAAACCATTTTATTCATGTTAAAGAGAAGTTTACAAGGGAGTATTTAGATATTATAAAAGAAAATTAAACTAAAAAGATTTAAATATATCAATTTTGATCTTTAGTTATTAATTTCATCATAACTATAGCTACAAAATAAATTTTGATATGATTTCAGTTGAAATGAAAAGTGGATATCCACATCTTTCTAGTGATATATGGTAGACCTTCTAATTCATCAAGACAAGAAAAAACGATTTATTTGAAATTAAGCTTTGATTCTATTAGCATATTATAAAATTTGCTTTTGGTTTTTTTAAAATTAATTAGAGTATTATTTATTTATGTTTTAGTTTATTTTAAGGCTTGTAGCATTTAAAGGTTTATTTGGATTGAGTTTAATTTTATTATTTTGGTTATGTTAGACTTTTAATATGTTAAAGGTTTACTTATCAAGTTTAGGTTTATTAAGTCAAATTATAATTAATTTTTTACCATATAAACCAGTTGTTAATAATTTTTTAAGATTAATGAAATTTTATATAATAATGAGATTTTATCTAAAATTATTGTATATTGGTGCCTTGTTTTTGTTAAGTGATTTTCATATTAAATTTTTTAATAAACTTATAAATTCTTTAAAAAATTGATTAATCTCGTTGTAATTTATACTTTTCATTCCTGTTTTGATATATACAGGTGTAAGATCAATTGCATATAATTTTGTTATCAATAAACTCTTTTTCTTCCATCCAAGAGACAATTCCGCATCAGAAACATATGAACTTCGAATTTTGAAGCAGATGGTACTTCAATCAAAAACATGTTGAAGGCATACATGGCAGACTGGAACAATCATGCAAGGAGTATTAAAGATGTCAAATATTCAGCGCATACCATCATTTACTGGTAAATCTAAATAGTTGCTGCGAGCCCATGGTTTTCATCTCACAAATTAGTGGGATTCCCAGATAAGAATCGCAAGGAGCAGATAAATCAAGCCAAGCTCTACCCGAAGACACTCACCTGACTTGAATGTTACTCATGATCACTCAGCAAGTATTCACAGTACGATCAGATTTATAAATTCCCATTCATTGCAAAGCTCAGAATCAAAATTCAAGAGCAAGAGATAGATGAGGCGCTAACACCGAATGCTGTTGTAGGGATATAAGCAATCTCTCTCTGTCTCTCTCGCCAAACTCAAATTGAACATTTCAATTTACATTTTGACAGTGTCTTGCATGTAAAAGCAATCCCGGAATTAACAAGAAAAACTATAAAGGCCACAAATCCAACCAAAAAATGAATATACCTGATCTACACCCAAAAAATGAAACCAAACTTAGCATTCAAGGTGGTTGAATACATGGGACGGACGAAGTCAAACAACTTCTCTTCAGCAGTCACTAACAGCAGCACTGATCCGAACATTTAATGCTATAAAAGGTAATCAGGAATATCCGGTGTTTGTGCAACCACATTTATAGGTGCATCAGCTCTTTGTCGACTTTTGTGTCTCCCATGGTGATCTCTAATCTTCTCTCTTTCTTTCTCCCCATCGTCTTCCCTTCCATCCCCATTCTTCTTCCCTCGACTTTTCTTGCTTTTCTCTTTACCATGACCCCGGTGTTGGCTTCGCCTTGAACTTGGATTTTCATGATTGGGCTGTTCTCCGACAGCTAGATTTTCTTTTGAATCAGGTAGAATAACATGTTTCGCCTTCCCTTTCCTCTTACTGGATGACTTATCGGATGGATTACTTTGTGATGAGGCAGCCTTGGCTTCATTACCTAAAAGTATATCACGAATGGCGCCAGAAAGTAAATCATCCTTCAGCTCTGGTTTCTTGGAAACGACAGGTGCTGCATCTCCTCCTTCCAACTTCACCACCACAGGCCTAGGTTTTGCATGGTTTGGCTTTCTCTTGGAGACTAGTGATTGGTCTGCAAGCTTAACTAAATCTTCAGTGTCATCATTCGTGTTAATGCCAGAACTAGGGTCATTGGCAGGGGGGTAATCATTTGCAAGAATTTTATTCTTTTCTGAAGGGAGATAATACAACCCATGCCGCTTTCGGTGTTCTGTAAGCAAGGAAGTGGACTCTGTTGATGGTTCTAAATCTTCTTCGCCTTGGAGGTTAGAGACGGAAAAACCAGCACTTTCTCCATAATATGGACTTGTAAGAGAAAAGGAACCAGGTGAAGGTAATTCTACACCTCCACAAATTGCTTCCAAGTCAGTGAGATTCTCCTTAAGCACTAGTTCATCTGGTATAAGGACTCTATCCTGGGCAGCTACGGAGACCGGACCAAGCTCCTCAGAGAAGGCATCATGCACCCATTCAACAACTCTGGAAGCAATCACTTTTTCCCTCTCCAAATTTGCTTCCTTTCGAATCAAGGGATTAGAAAATTCTTGTCGTACCAACTCAATAAATCCAAGCACATTCCATGCTCTCTCCTGTATTTCAACATCAAGGCTGCCTGATAATGGACCCAACGCCAATTCCATCAAGTTTAACAGGTTAACAATAGATTCATGCATGAAACTTTTTTCCTCCATGAATGTGGGTGTAGATGTCTGTCCAACCCCAGTATCTACAACAGAAGGATCTTCATATGATTGGTTTGATTCCCTTGGATTGAACCCTTCATCCTGATCACTTTGGACAAGAGCTTTGCCTGTTGCTAAATCAGAACTTTCTGAGCATTCCCTTTTAGAAGCCAAATCTGAAACTTCTGAGGTCATATCTTCCTTTTGCAAAAAGTAAGAGCGTATACAAAAGATTAAGACTTTAAAAGCAGACTGCATGTAAACTGTTCTTATTGATGAAGGCAGGAGACTAGTACGAGGCTGTAGCAATGCCTCCATAAGTTCAACTGGGTTCCTCGAGAACTCTACATATTCCCCACACACCCAAGCAGCAGCAGATAACAGTCGATGCAGAAAAGGATTGCCAAGTAGTGCTGGATCAATCAGCAAGTCACGGCCAACACGAACAAGCTCTGGCCTAACATCCTTGACTCTCATACCTATATCAATTAGCTGATTCTCAATTTCTTCCCCCTTCTGGCAATTTGGAATCCTTGACATTTCCCCAAGAAGTGACACATACCAATCAAAG